>DWGJ01000796.1:0-25135 GCA_018246895.1 Aspitha aspitha aspitha | reverse complement strand
CCGCACTCGTGGCAGGCCGGGGTTGGCTCCCTCCCCGCCACCCGACACAGGTACCTTCCGAAACATCCATGTCCCGTCAGGACCTGCGTCAGGCGAAAGGTGAGGGAGCCGTGCGTTCTGTTGAGCCAGGCGTTGAGGCATGGCCGGACCGCCGCCACGACAGACTGTCCAGCACTAGGGCTGAACAGTCTGTCCCGCCACTTTCGTATGACTGCGGCCCGGGCGGTCCTCAACCACCTGGCCGTCGTCTCCGGGGGAGGGGCCACTCGAGCGGCCACCCTCCGGTGGTGCGCCTGCGCCAAAGCCTCGGCGTCCAGATCCCACGGGGGGGATCCCGCCAATACGCACGCCGCCTCATGAGAGATGGTGCGGTAACCGCGTATGGCTCTGACCGCCATAATCCGTTGCGGGCCCCATAAAAGGGCCCGGTTTCGGGGGGTCAGAGCCTCCGCCCAGATGGGTGCGCCATACAACGCCATCGACCGCACCACCCCCATGTATAGGCGGCGGCTGTGTGCGTTTGGTCCGCCGAGGTTTGGGAGGAGCCGGCTGAGCGCCCCTGCGGTGTACCAATGGTTCCTAAGATTAGCGCGTTCAACCAAACAAACTCTTTAAAAAAGCTTTATAATATTGATTATAAAGGTTTCTTAAATTATTATTTATTTTTTTATTTTATTTGTCTTTATTTTTATTTAGCTTTTATTTTATTTTTTTTATCTATGGGTTAAGAAGCCTAAAATAAGTCCATCGAAAAAAGAAAAAGAGCAAATGAAAGAGAACCTATGTATATCAAGAGACTACTCTCTCTTTATTGCTCTAATTAGATAAATATTAATGTACCCCAGTCATCTTTCCTCTGTTGGACACTCGCACTCACAGGCCTTTCTATGGCTAACCCGATATATTTATAATATATCTATGGTTGCAACACTTTGATTTTAATTTTATTTACAACATTTCGAAAAGCAGCGGGCCTTATTATATTGCAAATATGTCATATTGATTCACACACATTCATTTGTTATATTTTAATTTTCCATTGCGACATATCACATTAATACGTGAAGCACTTTATATTTGGACTATAACTTTGGACCCCTTTTTACGAAAATTGCGCGTACGGAGGAGTATGACATTGGCACACTTATAGTTTATGTGTAGGAGAAGTGCAGAACGCTAATATTTTTGAATAATAACGCTTGTAAAGTACATTATATTATTAAATAAAACATCAAACACACTACCATGCATTTGACACATAAAAATAAAATAAAACGTTCATTGTTTAGTTTACATTCTGCAATGGTTGTCAATATCAAACAAGTCTCAAGATATTTCTTGAGACTTGTCAAAGAATGCTTTTAATTATACCTAATTATATTAAACCTCATTTATGGTATCATTAGTTTTATTATAAAATATCTCGAAAATTCATATGGAGAAATAATATAATTGCATAATCGATTTAATGAACCACGGTCGATATTCGGTCGCTGAGGGACCACTAGTTTGAATAGCTGTATGTGGAATACATTAAACTTGCCACTCAGCATCACTCAATAATGTTTTATTTCCTCCTTCTATCTAATACCTTATCTTTTAGAAACATTAATTATTAATATAACAGAACGACGTAAGAACTTTCACCCACTTTTCAGTTTCTTGCTCACAAGTATAACGATAACATATTAGTGATTCAATCAAAAATGTAAAAAAAATAAAATACAATAATTTCTTCTGTACAAAATATAACTTTTCCATCGTATCATATTTTCCTCTGAAGTCGGTAATCACTAGTAATATCGTATTGCAGCTCGTCGTTTAGTTCTGTTTATTATCTTATCTGTAAATGTTTTGTATAAAGTAGACGTGCGATTGAACTAATGAACATTAATCCTTGACGAATTCTATACTTTTACAGATAGGAACATTACAGTAGATAAATGCAAAATGATTAACATTAAAAAGATATTTCCTAATAGTATCAATACAATGTCCAATGTGTATGCACACACTGCGAGTGCGAAAACTGTCCATAGTTGTAGATTGAAAGGAAAAGTAGCAATTGTAACAGCATCTACTGATGGGTGAGATCAAAATGAACTATTCTATTTTAATTTTAAGTCTCTCGTCAATCCCTTAATCGTTTGACTGTTAGAAATTGGCAACTTATCAGATTGAAAAGTGTCACTGCCAGTACTTATCTACCGTGCTGTCCAGTAACTTTTAAGCGTGCAGGTTTCATAATACATTGATTTTTATTAAACACTACTTCGTAAAGTTAATCCGAAGTTAAAGTACCAGCCATAAATCCAATTAAAATTATACTTGTAATTTGATCTGCGCTATGTAACATATGTTTTCAAGTCCTCTATTATATAAATGGGTTATCAATACCATAAAAATGGTATGGCCATAAAAAATTCTTAGTCTTAGTATCTATGTGGTCACTTAATTCTTCCTATAATAGTGTTTGTTAACAAGGGTATATGAATTTTTTCAAAGACAAAGACTTTTATTTGCACAAATGGATACGTTTAAACATGGAACAGATTTTTCCATATTTTGCTGTGACGTGCAAACTACAGACGTCATTTCATATGACTAAATTATGACCCACTGCATTATTTGTACAATCTTTAAATCTACATTCATACATACATACCGTCACGCCAGGTCCCTAACGGGGTAGGTAGTTTTTTTTGTATATATCTGTATGTATAAATATATTATTTTAGTATTATTTGAGTCTAAAATGAAGTGTAATTAAATTTCGATAAACTGAGGTTTGTGATCAACCCTACTCTAGTGCCAAATAAATAATGCTAATGAAAATTGCAAAATACTATCTAAAATAATACGCAACAAATAGTATAAAAATCCACACCATATAAGAAACTAGCTGTGCCCGCAGCTTCGCCGGCGTGGAAATCAATATTCTCCTGTTTTTGCAACATTTGTCATTGCTGCTCCACTCCTGTTAGTCATAGCGTGATGCTACATAGCATGTAGTCTTCCTCAATAAATGGACTATTCAACTTAAAAATAATTTTTCAATTCGGACCAGTAGTTCCTGAGATTCACTTTATAATATTATAGTAAAATAAAGTATAAATAGTATAGAGATACTGCATTTTTTTTGCAATCTATAGTTATAATAAGTACTTATAGCATACTATCTCTTATATATATAAAAATTTAAACTACTTTAAAACTAGTGGACCCGACCACGCGTTGCCGTGGTTACATTATGTCAAATCATATATTTATGACAAATAGCGTGCGTTCAGAAATTGATTTTATCTAAAAATTTATTGACAATTGACATTTATTTTATACAGACTATCCTATCTTTTAAGTTGGATCAAATAATCGCTAAATTTTATTGAAATCGGTTCAGTGATTTCGGCGATTTCGCAAACAAACATCGTGACACGCGATTTTTATATATGTATATAAGAGAAGAGATATAAGAGATGAATCACCGAAATGTTTGTACGCGCGTAACTTCCAAACGACTGCACCATATTGGATAAATCTTTCATTTATGTGTTAATTCGTTACTGTTAGTCGAAGGTTTGTATGAAAGAATATATTAAAAGAAAAGACTAGCAAATATTTAAAAATTAAATAGGACAGACCAAAGTCTGCTGAGACAGCTAATTCATAATAGTTATCAGCAGGATTCATTGATTTTTAAATTGATAGGTACTGTATCCAACCGAAACACAAAACATGGCCTAGATTGAAGAGCTGCTCTATTTCAAAATTTGAATTTAGAAGTTCAGCTATAGCATGCATGCCGGTCATAGAGAGCGCATTTGATGTCCAACTAGTAACGCTATCTAAGGCTGCGTTTCCACGAGGGATGAGCGAGGATGCGTAGCGAGGAATGTGTTTGTTAAGAACCTATCTACCTTTTATGTGGAAACCATTATATCCAAAATACTGATTCGTAAACACAATTAAATTGGATACGTTCTTTGCAACGCAGATTTTAGAGTATATATCAACATATACAGGCGAAGCCATGGCCGGAAGCTAGTCGAATGGTGTATAACTTAATAACTCGTATATGTAACAAAATGTTCGGTTTACGACTACAAAAATCTACAAATCAGTTATAAAAAAGGGCTGTAATTATAGAACAAAACTGATTTTACCGTGACTTTTGAAAGGTAGGTATTAAAGAACTAGGGTTTGATCGAACTAGGTCGACCTTCCTTCAAAACTTTAAATCATCAAAATAAATAAAATAAAAACGAATAACCGACCATATCCTTTTTAATTAGTATTACGGTATTCTAAACAAAACATTATTACACAATTTCAAAACAAAATATTATTACACAATTTAAAATCTGTTAAACGTTTTTCAGCATAGGTTATGCTATAGCTAAAAGACTGGGCGATGAAGGGGCATCTGTAGTTATAAGCAGTAGAAAAGAAGTGAACGTAAAGAAAGCCACAGACAGTCTTCGAAACGATGGCATCAATGTTGAAGGAGTTGTATGTCATGTGGGCAATAAAGAGCAAAGGAAATTGTTGTTCGATACGGCAAGTATAAAACTCACTTAAAATGTCAATCAAAAATTAAACGTAAACACGCAATTAAATATTAAATACTTACATATAAAACTTTATTCAAGGCAAAAAACAAGTTTGGAGGAGTAGACATTCTCGTATCTAATGCTGCCGTTAACCCGGCAGTTTCACCCATTTTGCAGGTAAGTATCTAAAAACTTTGATATTTAATATTACTAGTTCAAAAATGTAACTTTATGTAGGTACCCAGTGAAGTGAACTTAAATGTACTTATTGTTTTTATACGCAGTCTTTATTGATAGTTTAAAAAACCGATCTGAATTGGTAAGAAATTTTAATTATTCGTTATCTGTTAACTGTAACTGAATGTATCCATTTGATTCGACTAGATGACTAGCTCACTGAACGCCGAAATAAACACCTACCTATGTATATTCCAGAATTCTGATTCTATGCTGTTATTTTGATATAAACACTATTCCATTAAATGTTTCTAGTAGCTCATTTTTGGATTTAACTTATGAAGTAGGTAGTAGTAGTACATATAACAATTATATAATACCTATTTAAAAGCTTTCATATTTATTTAGATTAGATGAAACTGTTGTTATTTTAGACCGATGAAAATGTATGGGACAAAATATTTGAAATAAATGTTAAATGCTCTTGGCTACTTGCCAAAGAGGCCTATCCAGAATTAATTAAAAGAGGAGGTGGAAGTATCGTTTTCATATCTTCGATCGCTGGTTATCAACCTATGGAGGTAAGAACTCCTCCTAATGTCATTAAGTTAAAATAATTTATTTAGACTAAAAGATGATCAACCTATAATTTTCAGCCGCTAGGTACATACAGTGTAAGCAAGACTGTACTATTGGGTCTAACAAAAAATATTGCTAATGAAGTGGTACGAGACAATATAAGAGTCAATTGCGTAGCTCCGGGTATAGTAGCTACGAAGTTTGCGTCTGCAGTAAGTGTTTAGACTTAAATTAAGTGTAAATAATACATTGCCAATTATTAACATCTTTGTATTTTTTATATAAATAAATTTTTTTTCTGCTTTAAGATTACATCTTCAGAAGCAGCAGCAGAGAAAAGTCTTGCAATAGTGCCTATGAACCGATTCGGAAAACCGGCTGAGATTGCAAGCGCTGTGGCTTTTCTAGTGTCAGAGGATGCGAGCTATATCAGTGGCGAAACTATTGTTGTAGCCGGAGGAGCTTACGCACACTTATAAAATTTATTAAGATATCTTATTATGGTCTAAGGTCTGTTGGTTTTTACGAAAACCATAGGTTTATTGGGGAGCTTTTTGGAATGTATTAATAATTTTTTTTTGTTTTATGTAAGTGATGTCTACCATTATTGTATACCATGTATACCATTATACAAAGTATTATACAGAAAAGGCACAACCTCCAAAAAATCGAATCAAAAGCGTCTAGTCAGACCACTAGCGCTGTACCACTCCTTGGGTGCGGTGACATGAAGCGGAAAGCAGGGAAAACAAAACCAAATGCATGAGTTCACATTACATCTATATCTATTAATCACATGATAAATCTTGCGATGTCTGTTTCATATTTTTAGAGTCATACAATATATTAACATGACTGGTGTTGATGTAAGTCTCATCCAGAAATTATTCACAATTAATATAACATTAGTAGAGGACATATATTTCCAAATGAAAACAAAGAAAATGCCAGGTCAGGAATCCCTCTAAGAAATAAGCCTGTATAATGATAATGACTTTTATGAAATTAGAAGACGGGAAAGATGTTACTCAGTACCATAATCGGCGGAAATCCTTAGTCCTTGCCACCACTGTCACTTAGCATATATGTATGACTTTCACTCATCACCAGAATCAAACACTTTTGTTTTATTTACACCTATGTTTTTCAGTATGGTACTTGATGGGCCTGATGTCCCTTCTTCTTTAATGCTTTGAAATAAATTTCTAACAATATTATCATCTGTAGAGTTGTCATTAACAGGTTTTTTAAGTTTGAATGCTAACTCTTTGTCTAAATCGTTTTCTTCATCAATAGAATCACTGAAATAATCATCAGAATTATTGTCATCATTAGTAACAAGTTCCAACATTTTCTGAACACAGCTAATGAATTCTTCTGAATCCAATTCTATTTTATTTTCCTCCAATTCTTTCTCATTCGCATATTCTACACCTTCAAAATCAGATGTTTCCTTAAGAAAATTTGTTAGTTCCGATGTGATTACAGGGTTAATCGAATCATGATTTTTGAATATTTTCTTTCCATAATATGTGTTTAAGAAGGTGTTTAATTCGTCTGGATTTATGTTTAACCATTCTTCAGTATCCACTTCACTCATATCTAAATTTTTCTTATTTTGTATTACATCTTTTATTGCCAAAAATTCATCTGTATTCTTCAGCTCTTTTATACAATGACAATAGTATGAGGTTAAAGGACATTGTGTATTGGAGAAATATGCTGTAGCCTTTTGTAATAACTCATTATATTCTTTAGAACCCTCAATATTACCTTTAAAATATCCATTAGTTTTTAAACTGTTGATAAATCGATTATATTCACTTGAGTTAAATAGCTCCTTGGATGATTTACTCATTATAATTTCATAGCCACAAGATAGTTTCCATCCAAGAGCAGTCTCCTTATTATTTTGTAAATTATTGGAGAACCTGCTTATTCTTGGCAAGTTTGAATGTAGAAGCATAGCATATAAATACTTCGTGAATAAAACAGGAATGGTAACACAATTTTCATATTCAATATTTTTAAAACACTTTGCATCTATTGTATCATGATTGCAATATGTAGTAACAATGGGCGATATAAGCGATGGTTTTAAAGACAATACTGCTGCAAGGTTAAGAGGTAAATTAACAAGGGCTCTGTGGTGACAGTCTTTAACCTTTTCAGGATAACAATTAATCCTTTTCAATACAGCATCTTGAATTTCTTTAGTGGCTACAGTGTGTTCCGGTTTTTTAATCACTAACTCAAATGCATGTTTTAAACTTATCTTCGACTCTAAATCAAAAACTTCAGGTGGTATTAAATGAATTTGACCTTGAAAGATAAACACCTGAAATAATAATATTATTATACACAATTATTACTGAGCATCTCAAACATTCCTAATAACAAATTATCCTTTTAATGACAAAAAAATGTTTAAAAAACTAACCAGTTAACACATAAAATAATTTATCACTGAGTTAATTATCATCCAATTAGTTATCACACCTCAATTAGGAGTAACCTTGAACATATTACAACACTCTTTCACTAAAAGTTGAATACATGGAGTGTTAGGAACTAAAGCAACTATCTAGTTTTAAATCACCGTAAATATTTATACTGTGACTTAACTGTTCTCATTTTGAAGGAGACTTGTCTCTGACATTGATTGATGTGATAAAATTCATTACTACTAAAAACTTCATTATGACTAAAAAAAGTGTTGTTGTTTTATATTAAATATTTTGTTGCTATATTAAAAGATCATAATTCACTAACTTTCACACTATGTAAGGCTACACAAGCCTATCTTGTGGAACCCAGATGTGAATTATACCATTTTACCAAATAGGCATGCCTACAGCCTACAGAAGTAATTGTATTTAGTAACTAATCATGGATAGTACCAAACAGACGACATCCTACTTTGTTTTTTATACTATACTTTAAGAAACAATTACTCTATTATCAGTAGATTCCGGATTGGCCCATGAAGGTAAGTAATCAGCAGCTTCTATGAGAAGAAAACTTCCATCATTGTCTTCTACTTTCACCACCAAGTCCTTATATTGACTTGTAATTTGTTTGACAAGGTAAACAATAAACCATTCATCCTCAATATTGTCTCCAAAACATGTTATGCTCGTGATATGGGCAGGTACTTCTACAAAAATTACATGGATAAAATCACACTGATACATTTTCATGTCAGTAAGAATGTTTATCTATTACAATATATTAATTGTTTAATATATTACAAGTGTTAAATAATATTACACATCATACATTGCAATATACACAGCTATATCTTGTATACAGTTTGGTTATTTTAAATAATTTACCTTTGCATTCTATTATACAAATTTTCTGCCAACCATTCACTGAGCTAGATAACTAAGATCTTGTACTACTTGACAGTAAATGACAGATTCATCAGACCTAGAAACTAATCTGTTGTTAAGTAAATAATATACTTATATCAATCTGACTTTCTAGCCATCTATGGTATGGTGCACACAGCCATTATAGTCAAAGTATGAGTTTGTCCACCATTCAAAGTAACAAGGCAATGTAAATAATGATGAATAAGTTTACACATACTATGCAGAATATATTATGATTATGATATACAATTAAAATTATTAGTTTATTAACAGAATTATCAAACTGTTAATTAATAGGAAATTAAAACCATTGAATATCACTCATATTATATCATAATGAAATATACTTTCATCATAACTTGCTGTTTATTAAGTATGTGATTGAAAGATAGATGGTGCTAAAACTTCTGTCTACTATTTGAATGTGTAAACAATATTCCATAAAGTGTAATGGGTAGTTTGGCTAACCCACACAGTGTTCTATACTTACTCATCAGTATTGACAGTATGGCATAGCGGGTAACAATCTGTGTTATATCAGATATCACAGTAGTTCTATTTTTAGTGTATGAGAAATACCCAATGATTTGTATGTGCAGTAAACTATATTTATTTATTAGTTTATGTACATAGAAAAAAGAAAAAACAGATACAGACCACTATACTATTTGCTACATTAAAATATTCTGATATTTACCTGATTTGTGGGCATCAAGCACTGGAGCATACACCTTAAATTCGTCTCTTTGCCAAATGTAGTCTTTGGACAAGTTACCTATAACTTTATTTATTGCTTCGCAGAGATCCTCTAGTTCCTTAGCCGTTTGTAAATTACAAAAAAATGAACATTGAACTGTATCTTCAAATTTCAAATTATAGGATGTTTTCTCCATATTTACGATTTATATATTATGTACAGGGACTAATCCAAAATGTGACCATATCAATGGTAACAAATTTCGTTATACAATAAATTGGAGCTATTAAAATAACATAATCATTAAATAAATAATAGCAATTAATATGAAAATTGTCTTCCGCGGATTATTCTACTTGAAATAAGCATTAAGCTCGCACGCATACGCTTATCAAGTATATTCTATTACACTATTAATATCAATTCATATTCAGTCACAATACCATGGCATGGTATCGCAAATGGTATATCAGGGGGGGGAGAAGACTGTTTTACACATGACATTTATGAGGTACGTCATTCGTCTATATTTTCGTTCTGAAAAAAAATATCGAGGCCAAAAAATTGCCCTGTCAAAAATTAAGTTAACGAATATAATAATATACTTATAATAATATGACATATTATAATATGGGATACACAGTTGGGAAGAAAGAGAGAGAGAGAGAATATAATACGATATATTAATGCTTTTTTGGTTTCTGGTTGATGAGTGTGCTTGCGTATTTGTTATTCGCCATATTTTATGTTTGCTTCAGTGCTAATCTCCAGGAAGTGTGTTGAGTCCTGTGCTCCTTCGGCTTCCAGTCGAGTCTGTCGAAGTACTCCGTTTGTGTTTTACGATAGATAGTTATTTTGTGCGCTATAGACGCTATTATTGTTTCAGTGTTGATTTTAGTGAAAGGTGATTACAATGTCTATACTTTGTGCATTTGGATATTAAGCTAATAAATATTGTAATATACATTCATAAAAATTATAAAAAGACAAAATAAGTACATTATTATTTTGTGTTTGATCTTTTTTTATATCATTTAAATAAGTTATATTACCTTATAGGTGTTAAAATAAAATGTGTTTTAACATTAAATCTTTTATTAGAAAATTTCCCAATGTAAATGTATAAATAAATAAAAACGTATATATATATATATATATATATATAGGTACCTATATAACCTCTTTATTACGGTAGTTATGGATTCAAAAAACAGAAGGCGCTTCAAATCGGTATGCATAAATTATCCACGAGTGAGCACTCTTTGTACAGTATATATATATTACTTTACTCTTTGTGGTACCTATATGCTACTGCTACCTGCTACTCTACTTCCTACTGTCCAAACTACTGTCAAAGACAAAGAATATTCTTATATCCTGTATCCTGTCATATTACAGAAATATAACCATAGATATATTATATATTAAATCAGAGCAGCCATAGGCATGCGTGTGAGTGCTAATGTCCAAGAAATTTTAAGAGAGACGATGACAGGCCCTTACTTATCTTCATCTAATTAGAGCACAAAAAGACAGATAAGTAGCCTCATTAATTTTCCCTTTTTTGTTTGATGGACGCTTTTTAATCTGTCTACCCCGATCTAATAAATAATATGTCAATGAATATAAAAGCATAATATCATTTCGTATAATATAATCAACACGTCTGTTCAAGTCTTTGATTTTTTTGTTTATGTCATTAAAATATCTTCTTTTTTATCCTCGAACGCTTATATAACTATGCTCCAACTATTTAAATATAACTCTTCGAACGCTAAAATAAAAAGTACAAACTGTCTTTTCTGACAGTTCATAGATAAATGGTAATTTATAACAGTATTACAGTATACAGTTAATATATAACATTGGTAATATGTAACAGTTGTTACCAGTATAAGTATATAATCTATGGCTGTTACTATGACAACATGTCAAAAATTAGAGATTGTAGAAGTCAAACTTTAAATTTAATGTTGATAGGTGAACAAAATGATAAGAAAATACCTAATATAAGTAACTGCTTTTCTAAATGTCTTATCGCTAAAATGCAGGAAACAATATCTACAGATATGTTTCTTCAGTTAACATGAAAGTATTAAAATGGCGAATTATAGAAGATTTTTTTTTAAGTATGCTAAGTGTTTGGTTATAACAGTTTTGACAACATTTTTTGTCCAAATATTAATATCAGTAAGTTTGTTTCCCTCCGTTACTGACAATTTGTTAAAAAAACATGGATATACATCATTATTACGCTACGAAACGGGTGAAGTGTCAGCAAGAAAACTTAGTCCCAGCATTACTGACGACGAAGATTTCCCTCCAAAAACACATTTGAAACATACTTCGGTACTCAGACTTGAAGAATTAGATTTTAAGCCTTCTTGCGATATAAAAAGTCGAGAAGCAATATCAGCTATACATAGGGCGAAAACCCAAAGTTGTAAGCAGCAAATTGTAAATAAAACTTGCTTGATACAAGAAGGCAGCTTCTATCCCAAGGCATTGCCTAACAAATGTTTGTCGGAAACTACTACTTACGGCAAACATTTGGGATGCTACTTAGATGAGAAAAAATTGAGATTACTTTCAAGTTTTTATGGCAATTATGCTAACACTAATTCACCTAAGTTCTGTTTAGAAATATGTGTTCAAGCTGGCTTACCATATGCAGGAGTGCAATATGCGTAAGTAGTCTTTGACAACTGATCCATATTTACTTTTAATTTTATTTATGACTTATCACTCATAGTTACATGAAAATATCTCAAAACATTGTTATTATGGTGAAGTATGTTCTTTACTTTAAAAATAACATTTTAAGTGTATATTACAATCTATGTTTTAGTACTGAATGTTTTTGTGGTGAGAATCAACCTCCATCCACTGCAAAAACAGAAGATGGGTTATGTGATATGAAATGCCCTGGTGAATCTACTCAGATATGTGGAGGATATTTCACTATGAATATTTATGAAACGGGATTGAAAAGTAAGTCATTGAAATGAGTTTATCTTGTTCTAGGCTCAATGTTTATCAAGCAATCATCTCATAAAATATTGTAATTTTGCAGAATTCCTGCCTCAGGTACCTCGAGCTTCTGAAGAAGGAAATAACTCTGTTAGAATAGTATTCCTTCTAACATTGAATGGACGGGCATTAAGACAAGTACATAGACTGATTAATGCACTCTACAGGAAAAGCCATTATTTTTATATACATGTTGACAAGGTGAGCAATTATAGTGTGGCCAACCAAAAATAAAACCTTTAAAAAAACAAATCTAAATACAGTAATACCCCGGACTTACACAATAGGTGGGACCAAGTGATAGCTGCTTAAATCGGGGTTAAACTTTGCATATATGTAAATAGATATAAAGTTTATGTACTCGGGACCAAAGTCTAAAAAAACCATAATTTAAGAAGAAAAATCTTTAAAATGTTAGAGAATTAAAACAATTTATAGGACTATGAATAAAACAATGTACACTAAAGATATTTTGATGTTGAATGCTTCATATATTCTAACAATGTCACCTGACGAGTCAAGTTTTTCTTCTCACGTTAAATTTCCTCGTTGCATGCTAGTAACTTTTTTATTTCCTCATTTTGTAGTAGAAACACTCTCTTCATTGTAATCTATTTTTTCAAAAATTTGCAGGTAACCCCTTTTCAATTTTACTGAGGCCTTATGTTACATTTCTTGTTAGTTCAAATGACTTGTTATTTGCTGTTTTGGATAACATAATTAAAGTAAATCAATAATATGTACTGCATACGTAAAACAATTCAGTGTGGAACACGTTCAAACTTGTAAACTGAACACTGGCAGAAAGGAGTAGGGAAGCCCATGGGCGCGTCGGACTACAAGCAAACCCGCATAACTCCGAATTCTAGTAAAACGGGGTAGCGTAAGCCGGGTATTACTGTAATGAAAAGTATAGGCCATACCTAACTACTACGATACTTTTGTGTGAAATAAGGTACTAGAATAGGACCTTCTAATACTGTATTCATAGATTTCAATAGTTCAGTAATAGTTAACTATTGAACAGTTTTGTATTAGTAGTTTTTCTACTAAAACTTTATAATTATTAATTACAGAGGCAGGATTATCTTCATCGAAAGTTATCAGCACTGGAAAATCAGTTTCCCAATATAAAGTTAGCATCACATAGATATTCTACAATTTGGGGAGGAGCATCACTGCTCAAAATGCTTCTGGCCTCAATGAATGATTTCTTTACATTGAATTGGCAGTGGGATTATGTTATTAACTTAAGTGAAAGTGATTTTCCTATTAAGTCATTGCAAGAATTAGAGAATTTTTTATCTGCCAATAAGGGATACAATTTTGTAAAATCTCATGGACGTGAAGTACAGAGATTTATTAAAAAGCAGGGTCTTGATAAAACATTTATTGAATGTGACACTCACATGTGGCGTGTTGGTGAAAGAAAATTACCAGAAGGAATAGTAATTGATGGTGGTAGTGACTGGATAGCATTGTCGCCACCTTTTGTTTCTTATGTTGTAGGTAAACATGATGAGTTATTAAAAGGCCTAGATATTGTCTTTAAACATACACTGTTGCCTGCAGAATCTTTTTTCCATACGACTCTGAGGAATTCAGAATTTTGTAACACATATGTTGATAATAATTTACATGTCACTAATTGGAAACGAAAATTGGGATGTAAATGTCAATATAAACATGTTGTGGATTGGTGTGGCTGCTCACCAAACGATTTTCGCACCGAAGATTGGCCCAGAATACAAAATACCCAAAATCGGCAATTATATTTTGCCAGAAAATTTGAGCCTATAATAAATCAAGAAGTAATAACAAGAGTAGAACAATTAATTGGTTACAAAGATCATTATTTAATACACAATTTAGAAGCGTACTGGCAAAATATTTACGATATTGAGGATATGACTGCAAGTACTGACGATGTTATACTGACACATGCTGGAAGTATTACGAGACAAAACTCGAAAATATTATTAGACAAAAGTTGTAAAATAGAAGCAAGTGAAATCATAGAAGTTAATATGTATAAGTATGCAGATATTTATAAAGGTAATCTCATTTTACACAAAGCTAACATTCAGAATGGTGTTGAGGCTTTCATTGAAACCTGGTATAAGCCAAGAAAACATTTAGAATACAATTTTGAAAATCAAATTGTTGATTATGTCAAGATTTTCAAAGTTAGCTCAGAATATGATCAAAAAGAAATGAGTTTTAGAAATATGGCTAATATTTTGGGACCTTTTTCAGAACCAATATTATTATATCAGTTTCTTCCACAGGTTGACAAGCAAAATATTAATTTTACAGTGATTTGGTTAGATCCAGCTGGAAAAGTAGCAGATGTTAATGCTATATATAAAGATGAAAATAATCTTACTAGTTTTATAAAACCAACTATCAAAGCCCCTCTCTTACCTGGAATTTGGAAAGTGGGTCTTTTTGAACAATCTAAAACCATAGCAGTTACAAAATTTTTGATAACCCCTCTGGAATTCTTTTCTGGAAAAGAAGTTTCTCCTCAAGAAGCTAACCTTATTCATAGTGGATCTCAAACCTCATATAAAAATATTGCTTATATTAAACCTCATGCATTTTTACCTAGTCAAGAAGATAGTTTATTATTGCAAGAAATATCCAATGCTAACACTAAAAGAATAAACCATGACTTAACGGAATGGATTGATAGTTTAATTAAAGAATTTTATGATAATTTAGGTTCATGTATTGTAATACCTAAAAGAGATTTAAAAGACAAAATATCTTGTGGTAATTATAAACTTCAACAGTGCATTTTAACTGAATGGAGTTCTTTATCTCCAGACCCCAAGGGAAGTATAGGAAAGTTAAATAGAATAACTGGAAAATTAGACAGAGTATGACAATAGCTTTCATTTAGCATTTTTTAAGATATGTAATGGGATTTATATTTATTTATATATAAATGTATGTAAATTTTGAATTTATTAGTAGGTGTCACAATATAAAAGACAAACTGTATTGATTTCCAAAATGACATTCTTCTGGTATTTTTATATTGAGGATGTGTGTATTCATTATGTATATTAATGTAATAAATCATATTTTTATCATGAACTAAACATTTATGGACAAAGAATAAAATAATTTACAAAACAAACAATACAGGTATTTACACAATGTTTTTTTTATGTCAGTACATATAGATAGGTAAATAAACTTTTTGAATATAGCTATGCACAGCAGTTGTGCAGCAGTATATGGTGCATATTCAATCCAGTGAGTTAACTAGTATTGATTGCTATAGCAAGAACAGCAACTATTACTCGCTCGGGGCACAGTGGGGCTCCATGTAGTTGGTAGCTAAGATTTATAAATTAAGTGTACAGTTATTTGTGTAGTAATATTAATTTTTAACCGTTGGCTTTACTATCATAATTATCCAGGATAATCTCATATTTGGGCTTTTTTTACTTGAAAGCGCCCAACTGCATCTACAGTTATCTGCTATGTTATTAAACACCACACAATAATTGTAACTAAATGGAAATTGTGTGTTAAGTATTTTTAATATGTAAGTACTTAAAACTTAGAGCCAATAATAATAACTCAAGAGCTGTACAGCAGAACTATGGCTCCCATGATATTTTGATCCGCCACTGTGCATATGAAAGTGCATACTAATGAACATTCATTAGTAAATAAAAAAATAAAATAAACTTTCATTAATAAAAATAATGGGGTCCTAGAAAAATTCTGAAAGTGGCAGATTTGGTGTGGTTTTTCTAAGTGTTCTCATATAGCGAGTCACAAACCCAAACCATAATAATAATTGTTACATATTATTGTTATAGTTTTAAATAAAATATTTTTCTCTATTACAATTTTTTTAATTTTAATGTTTATTATACAATAGGTACTTCGTTGCGATACAAACTATACTACGCATAGAGATGTATCGGAGCAATCGGAATGTTCTTGAAGACCTTGATGCACTCCTACTCCTATCCTATCGGGCTACACCCATAGCTATATTATACCAGATCGGGGGTGGGGGCTAGGTTAAAATGGATCTATCAAACAAAAGGAGAATACAAATGAGGCCAAGAATTTGCGTCTCTTTTTTGTGTGTTATTAGACAATGATAAGTAGTACACAGGCCTGCATATGGCTCCCCTGCTCTAGTATAATATCTCTATGGTCACCATGGTAGTATTATAGTATAGGCTCTGCGGCCCTGCCTAGTTTTGTACCTACGTTTTTTATCCGATTTATTGATGGGACCAGATATATTTTGCAGATTTCTCTAGATAAAAAAAATTAACTAGAACAAAACATCTCTTCAAAAGTTTTCATGCTTAAAAATCTGTGAAGCGGGTAGATGAAACGTGACTACGTGATTATATTACGTAATATTATCCACTAAAATTTAAAAGTTTTATATTCAATGAATTAATGAATTAATTTTACCTGACTATTATGAATGAAAAAAATATATATCTTATGAATGAAGAAAAATTTCTTGAATGAAGAAAATTGTCAGTATTATTTGTTAGTGATATGAGCATCGCAATGAAAGACTTCGTTATAATTAAAATAAGTTTATGCCATAATATCATGTCATTGTCAGTGTCATTTGCTTGTATTGTCGGCGTTCGTTTGGGACTTCCGAAGGCATGATATATCATACAGTAGCCGTAATAAATAATATAAACAATATACAATGGATGTAATAGAAACAATGAAAAATGACAAAGCTTACAATAAGTGCAAGCTTATTGTCAAAAATTGGGAAAAACACTTTAAAACGCAACATTGTCGAACACCTTCTAAGTTTGATATAAAAGAAGCACCAGCAAATATAAAGTATGCTTATAAAAAATATTTTCAATTGAAGAGTGCGGCTTTGGAGAATTCTTTAGTCGTGTGTGATTTTGATGAATTAATGCAGTCACCAGAAACAGTTACCGCATCACAAGAAATTTATGATTCTACCACCTTTCAAGAGTCCCTTCCTATGCTGCCGACTGCCCGTGAACTAGACAGATTACTGTCACCAGAGCAATCTCAAAGTATGTCATTGCAAACACCTTTCTCTGAAAATCTATCAAAGAAATTATTTCAAAATAGAAAATTTTCTTTAAGAAATCCCAGAAAATTACTAATACCAAAAAGTCAAATACAATTATCTCATGGGAATAAGATATATAACACAGGTAAAACCATAGAAGACAAAACTAATATCTTAAAAGACAATAGTGATAATGTTTGTTCTAATTCACTTGTAAGTACAAATAATGAAATTACTTATGAAAAAAAACTGCACTTTGCCTTAACTGATATTAGAACAAATGAAATTGCTGTAAATTGTGAAAGCTCGTCTCCTTTTGGTGTATGTGACAATACTAATAAAATAGAAGGTATTAAAAGCATTGGCATTCGGAAAATAAATTCAAAATGGATAGAACGAGCATCTGGATTGTCAAATATATGTCAGGAGAAAGCTTTAAGTCCTGAAAAGTTTGGCTTAGGAAATATTAATGTGCCTTCTACATCTGCTAAACTTAGTGATTATGTAGAGAATAGTGAATCAGAGGAGGAAAATACTGCAATAAGCAAATTAAAACCGGCACTCAAAAAAAGAAAAATTTGCAATGTTAGCAATAATAGTTCAAAGCAGGAAATAAAAATTGATGAATGTGATATTTCTTCCATTTTGCCAAAAAGAAAAGAAATGCGGCTTAACCAAAAAAAACAGCCCTGTGAAAAAGATAGTACAAAACATATTTTTAATTGTGATAGAAATGAGCAACCGGAAAATGAAAAACCAGATATTGCTCAGTTTTTGCCTTTCGGTTTGGAGGAAGGACCTAATCCACGGCATGTCAAAGTTATAGATATTTTGAAAACAGTAAAGTCCCCAATTAAAAATAAACAAAAAGATATTATTACTGATGAAAATAAACTAGAAGTCAAATTGAAAAATGGCACAATTAATGACAATTTTGTCAAAATTAATATTGAGAAAAAGGTTTTTGTTAGAGGTAGAAAGGGTATTAACTTTTCTAAATATAAAAAACAGTTGTGGAAAGATAAGAAAGCATTACACTCAGGTATGGAGTTTCCACAAGGGGGTAAAATTACATGTTTTAAATGCAACTCTACGGGTCATATGGCTCGGTATTGTATAGCTCATAGAGACAATGCTCTTCTGCCAGTAGATGACATTGATGAAAGCAATATTCCAACATTGGAGGATATGCAAAATACTGTCAGCAAAAAAAGTGAAAAACCAATTTTAGAAGTTCTTAGTGAGTGTGTTTTTAAACCTACTGTTGTCCCCGATTACTTTTTAAAGGTATTAGCTGAAAATCCTACTTTCAGTGATGTGGATAGGATCAAACCAATCATTTCTGATTTGCAAAATGAGTGTTCAGAAGAACTATACAAAGCCTTGCATATGTTTGGACATGAAACTTTCCGACCTGGACAAGAACAAGCTATTAAAAGGATTTTAAGTGGCAAGTCAACATTATTAATCCTCTCCACTGGGGGTGGAAAATCTTTATGCTACCAATTACCAGCATACATTTATAGTCAACATTATAAATGTATAACTTTGGTAATATCTCCCTTAGTTTCACTTATGGAAGACCAGGTTTTAAGCATGCCTGAATTTTTAAGAGCAGGTTGCTTGCACACAAATCAAGCACCAACACAACGTCGCAAAATCGTAGAGTGTATTAAAAAAGGTGATATAAATGTTCTTTTAATATCACCAGAAGCATTAGTTTCAGGAGACACATCCAATGGTTTTTCTGGATTATTTAAAACCTTACCGCCAATAGCATTTGCTTGTATAGATGAAGCTCATTGTGTCTCACAATGGAGTCATAATTTTAGACCAAGCTACTTAATGATATGTCGAGTGTTAAAAGAAAAATTGAAGGTTAAATGTATATTAGGGCTAACAGCCACAGCAAGTCAGCCAACAATTAATAGCATCATTAATCATATAAATGTCCCTGATGCTACAAATGGCGTTATAGCTAATCCGGCAATTCCTAACAATCTTTATCTTTCAGTTTCTCTAGAAAATGACAAAGATAGGGCATTAATATGTTTCCTCAGTTCAGAGAGAATAAGTGTTTTTAGTTCAGTAATTGTATATTGTATTAGAAGGAATGAATGTGAAAGAGTAGCAGCAATTTTGCGTTCATGTCTTTCAGAACCAGGTAAAGTAAACATGGAGAAAGAGAGTAAAAAACGCAAAAGGATGTCTTATGTTGCTGAAGCTTATCATGCTGGCATGTCTGCTGCTCAGAGAAAAAAGGTACAAAAACATTTCATGGACGGTACTTTAAAGATTATTGTTGCAACTGTTGCTTTTGGCATGGGCATTAATAAATCTGATATAAGGTGCATTATTCATTACAATATGCCACCCAGTTTTGAGTCTTATGTTCAAGAAGTAGGCAGAGCTGGACGTGATGGAAAAGCTGCTTATTGTCATGTATTTTTAAGTCACAAAATTGATGATAGAAATGAACTTCTTAGGCATATACATGCAAATTCAATTGATAGACCTATACTACGGAAGTTACTCGAAAAGGTGTTTATTCCATGTAAATGTATCCCTCAAAGTCAACAAAAAAACAATGATAATCATAGCAGATGTTCAGGACATGAGGTTAGCATACCTATTGACGCAACTATTGAAGAATTAGATTTACCATCTGAAAATATAGCGACTCTACTATGTTACATAGAACTACATGAAAAAAAGTATATTAAAGTTTTAAACAACACTTATGTTATGTGCAAGATATCTTCTTATGGTGGACCAATTAAAATTCTAGAAGCTGCTAAAACTTGTCCACCACTTGCAATGGCTTATCTCTTAGAGAGTAGAAAAGACTCTGAGATAACAAAAAAAAATGTGTTTGAATTTAATGTTATTGAAGTTGCTGCTGCAATTGGCTGGGAAAGTGGTATTACAAAATATCATTTAAAAAACCTGGAATGGATAAATAAAGATGGTATGTCGAAGAGGTCTCTTTTGAAAATTGAATTCAATACATTGGGATTCAAAATAAAGGCACCAGGTGATTTAAGTCCTTCTGAGCTGGACTCTATTTTGGATGACCTTCATAATTCAGTGCAGATCCAGGAAAAAGTAAAGTTAAATCAATTAGAAGAGATAAATAAAGCTTTTTATAGTCTGGGTAATTATTCCATTGAAAATAAACTTATTTCTGACGATTTTCTTTTCGATAAATCAAATCACTTAAAATCAATTATAAACAATTATTTTAAGAGAGGTAGTAATTTGCCAGATAATCCTGAGGTCCAAGAACGCCCTGTAAATGTTGAATGTGTTATATCAGATGTTCGTGCACTAATTTCTACATACAAGGACTGTAAATTTAACGGTAAAAGTATTGCAAGAATATTTCAAGGTATATCTTCACCAAATTATCCAGCATTAGTTTGGGGAAGGTGTAAATTTTGGAGATCACATATTAATGAAGATTTTTATGGCCTCATTAAAATAGCAACGCAACAAATAATTGAAATGAAAATGTAGTTAGTATTTATGTAATTAAAGCAGTCCCTCTGGAAATCATTTCTTTTATTAATTAATCATCCAAGTTTAATACCCGTGAAAAGTTTTATAATCGACAGTAATTGGCAGAACAATGATATTTTTAAGTTTTTGTTTTATTAATATTCAGAACTAAGTCTCAATGATATGATAATGATGAAAGCAGTGATAGCCTAGTAGCCAAGTTTCAAACCAAGGACATGACACTTGATGTTTTTCACGATAAGCCACGATAAGCTACCTGTTTTTAAAGTGAAAATCTATAGTATCTAGCTCCACTTAGCGAAATTTGTAACGTAAAAGTATTTATACATATACATACATAACAATATAATTGAACTTAAATAATACACATATATGCCAGATATATACATAAACATTTCGGAATCAGCTTTATGCTATTATATGTGCCACAAAATATAAAATCATGTTACATGCACTAATATTACTATATCATATAAAATTATGTACATTCATACTACAGAAATTTTAATAACAATACTTTTAATTTTATGAATGCACTTAAATCATGCATGCTGTGTTCATCTGTAACTAAAAATACTTGTTAGCTCTTGGATAATTAGTAGTTTATAGTAAGATTCATACATGTATTTTTGTTGATGATGCTAAATAAATATGTTAATTAGATGATTATGTAGAAATGTAAGTTTTTACATACCAATAGCTGTAATATAAATATAATACTAGATAATAATATGTTAAATAGATAAAGAGATATAGCTGCATGTGGCCAATCGGGGAACAAAGATCCCACTCCAGCCCACCATCTTAGGGAGTTCAGGGGTGGCTAAAAACAGCGATGCGTTGGATTACAGTCCGATGTCAGGTGACGCTGAGCCACCTCCTTTTGCCTCTCAACACTATGTATACAAATTAACTGTAAAGTTGTAATTTTTTCTATGTTAATTATGCGTGGCAATAAATAAAATTTATTTGTTTATAACGGTGAAGGAAACATCGTGAGGAATCCTGCACACCTTAGAGATGTTATAAAGTACCTATATGATATTTTCTGAGGTATGTGAAGTCTAGCAATCCGCACTTGGCCAGCGTGGTAGACTACGTCCTAAATCCCTCTCACTATGATAGGAGACCCGGTCCAGCAGTGGACCAATTAAAAGGGTCCAACAACACTCTCAATATAGTTGTTTTAGGATATTATCTTAGAGAGGCTTATATTAGTAACATTAAGTTAACATCGATTTCTAAATCGAATAACATTCGTTTCTTTTTTAACACAAAGTTTAAATGACGCGTCTGAGGCCTGGACGTAAGCTTGCGTCATGCGATGTCCTCACCTTCAGCTACAAGAAACTGATCACGTCCTTCGTCCGGTACAGGCGTCGTGGGCAATCTGTGAGAGAGGTGATAATTAAACCCCGCGACGCTTTATACGGCTTGGCAGGGAGCTGCAGATCATAAGATGCCCTCACTTCCACATAATTACGACAGACCGCGCCTCCCTTCTTCGGCTATAGGCATCGTGGAGGGTGGTGGGAGGTGGGAGGACCGTACACCCGCCCTGTCCTTAAAAGTATGAAATGTGCTTGTGACGTGTCTGTTGTAAAAGTACGAAATTCACTGCTATCATCATTAATTGTGAACTAGCAGTCAAATTTTAGGTTTTAGTTCATTGACCTTTATATAAACAATACAACTTTGCTTTTCAATAATTTATTTTGTTTTACAAATAATAACAACAAATTCATTCCAATAATATTTTGTAGCATTCATAGTAACAAATCTGACACGCCACTATATCTTTCCAAGAGACAACTTAAGATGTTTTTTGTTACCTTTTATCATAAATTTCATTCCTATCTAGTAACTAACAATAGCATAATATTAGGGTAGGTATTAATTTGTGTTGGCACTGTCAAAAACTAATAAGTTTAAAAATTAAGTGTGTATGATAATATGTTGTGTTAAAAGATATGTTGACAACATTACAAAAAATGTCTAACACTTGTTCCTCTTTTTAAGAAATATTCTTAGGGATTCTTCTTCAATTCAATGCAAATATTTATTTTGTTTCTTGTAGATGTGCTTATTTCCATTTTAGTTTCTTGTCAAAAAGTTACTCTAAATTTGTGTATTTTATTAAAAGTATTAAGTACAAGTATAACCATGACGGTTATGTACAATATTCTAGTATTTTGTTCGTGAAATCATAGTCAAAATACACAAAGTTCTGTGCTATGATTAAAAAATATAATATTTCTAATGAATAATAAAAGACATTACTTATATCAGATTCGTGCATTTGAATAGTGCAACACATTCCAAACAGTGAGCAGTTATCCTTTAGCAGTGAGCAGTTATCTTTTAGGAGTCTAAATAAATGAACCACGAGAAAAACTGACATTAACGAAAATGTAATTTATAAGTAATTCAGTTAGTAAAAAAATTAGCTATCAAAGCTTATGAAGACAATAATATTCGACGAAGAAAGAAATAAAACAAACTGTCATATTATCATCTGCTTTGAAAACTGGCTATGCTGCTATGTACGAAAATTTTTGGCTGGGTCAGAGCATGACTAATAACCTAACTGCTTGAATGATAGCTGATTTTTCTAGAGATTATGCTTTTTGATTGGTATTTCGAATCATATGAGATAATTAGGTACTAATTACGTTTTAAAAATAAATAATTATTACATTATACATGAAACTAAAGCGATTGCAAGTTATTTTATTAGTGTCAATGATACTTTTTAACCACCATTATACAACATTTTAGTGTTCCAAATTCACAAATTTGTCTTTAATTATGTATTTTCGTGGTGACACAAAAATGACAACGCTCATGCTCTGAACAGAGGCGGCGTAAAGCGTGGGCGATGGCGAAGGGAGGGCCTCGCGTCTTTATAAACCCTTCTTCTTTCACCCTCTTGTTCTATCAGTGGGCCTGCTGAAATGTACCTTGCCACATCAAATTTAGGTCTTGCGCCGCCACTGTCTGGAGTAACGTTTCTTAAAACTTTAGACAAATAATTGGCAGTATCATTACTATATATGGTGTATTAATGACCAAAAACATAGCTATCATATCTGTTATTATACATGTAAACTGTTATACGGATAGAGAAACAAAACTATTATATTGAGCTATGTTGCGTTTTAAGATGTCGGCGCAGAGACCCAGCACTCTTTCGAACCTGTCGAAAAAAATATTTATAAGGTTAAGTAACAACATGGTCTTTGCCTATATAACTACCGTTAAGAAATACCCTAACGAAACGACAACAACGGGCCGAATAAGGACAAAAAATATTTTAGCTGAAAAGAGTAGTCCTTCACTACATACTTTGTTTTAAACTCTAATGAAACTGTTCTCTTTTTTTATCTTCTGGCATAACCAGAGAGATCTTACTATGTACTTTTAGTATTTTACACACATTAAGCAGTGATACCTTGTGGTTTGAAATTCAGCTTCGCACTCGGGCGGTCTGGGTTCGATCTTAGCATGCACCTCTGATTTGTTACGTGCGTTTTATAACTAATATTTAAATATCACTTGCTATTACGTGGAAGGAATTAACACATTCATGTGGAAACCTGCACACCTTAGAGATGTTATAAAGTATATTTATCATTAGTGTATTTTCAGAGTTTACCAATGCGCACTTGGCCAGCCGCGCTTGGCGTGGTACACCACGGCTTAAATCTCTCTCACTATGAGAGGAGGTACGATCCAGTAGTGGACCAATAAAAAAAAGGGTCAAACAATAACAAACATTATCACATATTTCAAACATATTTGTATCAGGCTAAAACCAATCCCATGCACATGAATTTCAATTTCAAATATGATAATAACAATACAAAACATGCATTAAATTTGAATACCAATTGTCACAGTTACAGTATGTTCAATTCAAAGCGAGCAAACTTCAATATTAAACATCATAGTACGAAATGTAATAAATAAGCTATATATATCTTATATATAAAATTCTCGTGTCACAATGTTAGTCTCTATACTCCTCCGAAACGGCTTGACCGATTCCTCTGAAATTTGGTAAGCATATTGGGTAGGTCTGAGAATCGGCTAACATCTATTTTTCACACCCCTAAATAATAAGGGTGGTCCACCCCTCAATTTTTTTTTT
>DWGJ01000795.1:0-25143 GCA_018246895.1 Aspitha aspitha aspitha | reverse complement strand
TAGGTATTGTTAGATTCTATATTTATTACTGTACAATTTGTTGGTATCTTCCGAACCGCAACTATCATATCCGGTCAAGGGAATGTCACCAAACCTTTCCGGTCGCGTGATGCATAATTGTCAGATAAATACAATATATATAATACAAGACTTACTATTCTGATAACATATTTATAGGTACGTCATTTATCTAGATTGAAACACGTTAATATCGGGAAACAGTATTGACGGAAATGGTAAAATTAAATCAAAACTTTAGCGTTTTTCGACCAATACCGGTTTTCGGTAATTTTAGCTTGTTATACAAATATAGATTTCCTAAAATAAGTTACGGTAATGTAAATCAATACGTTATTGCCGTCCGAATGTGTCTACGCTAGTTAATATTAGACAAGCAGCCATTTTTACGCAATCTCGTCGGAAAAACACGGTTATTAACATCCATAACGTTATTATATGACTAACTGTTATTTTATGAGCATCTAATGGCCCGATAAGGGCGTTTTATTATTCCCTAATGGCTTATACCTGTCTTACATTGTAACGGGAGCGATGCGTTATGACCACGCACTGCGCCAACAACGCATAATGGATTCATCTTTATTGACAATTCAGATATTGAACAAGCAAGATATATAATGCAGAACGTTAGCGTAACACATCGATCAATAATACCATGAAACAAATGGAATATAACGTGCAGTTGTGTCATACGTAAATGTTCCAAGAAACGGCCGACCAACATCTTTTCGTATTGTACATATTTAAAATATGGTAACTGACCTGAAATAAGAAATGTATTGTCCCAAACTGACCCAACGTTGACTGGGAGAGCATGCTTCTACTCGTAGCATTAGGTCCGCGTTTTTGCTACATTACATTAGATATTTTAAGAATGAGGAATAAATAAATTATAACGTTAATACGAAAACGAATGAAATAATGTCGACCTAACTTACCAACGAATAAAAACGATCTCAAATGAAGTAGCGGACGGTAGCTAGTCGTGTACGTAAATATGAATATGAACGTTGGCTAACGCCACTGAATGTTGAGCCACCCCAGCCCCTTTGTAACTCGCGTAGCCAGCCATCAATTAGTACTTTGTGACTACATTTCGTACCTACAACGTTATACAGATATCCGGTTAGACCGCGCTTTGTTTATTTTTAATTTCCTTTCTCATTTGTGTACTCAGTTTGAATTTCAAACGCGAAGCGGTATTCAATGTACTCGTAGGTACTACCTAACTTACGTCTTATTTATAAAATCTTAAATTCGATGTTTTAAT
Organism: Aspitha aspitha aspitha; assembly: GCA_018246895.1. Lineage (NCBI taxonomy): Eukaryota > Metazoa > Arthropoda > Insecta > Lepidoptera > Hesperiidae > Aspitha > Aspitha aspitha. The sequence goes on along the minus strand of DWGJ01000795.1, from coordinate 23,852 downwards.
TATGAATTTGCAGGGCTCTTCATGTAACGGCCGAGTGTTGTAGCACAGGTGATTTAAACAATATAACTAGTTTCTCAGGTCTAGACTCCGTTACCCATTTCGTTACCAATTAGCTATTAACATTTCTCGCTCTCTTCTCTCAAGTCCCGGTTCTAACACCGCTGCGTTATGGGTTAGGTTCGATGCCTGAGATACGCAAAAATTTTTCAAACATAGACAAATAATTTGTTATCAAATTGAATGTTTAATTTTAATCTTGTTCAAGAAGTTGGATTCCTAATTGGAAAATGTCTCAGCATGATATCGGTTTTCAGTTGACATTGGCACTGTGTAATTTGTGCTAAATGGTTAAGATGTTACATTATTTCCAACAGTTATGGTAATTCAACTAAATACATTAAATTCTATATACTTATACAGTGAACAGGTGTATTGTGTTCATAACAGCTTTTTCAATGTGACGGGTTAACGCGTAAAGCTCCATCGATCACAGTGACATGTGAATTCTGAAGCTCACATCGCTGAAGTTCGTTGCTGCTGAAGTCAGCCGCGTGGCGAGAGGAAAGCATACATCACTCGCACAATGCAACCGTAATAGACCGCCGATAGAGGCATCAATATGGAAATTTATCCGATTTTCTCCACTTCCCGCCTGGAATAACGTCGGGTGATAAAATAATCTTAATACGGCGCGCATAAAATAACATTTCGCTGCTCATAAAAGGATATCAGATACGCAAAGAAATGAGAAAAGTACGCATGTATAATATAAAAAAACAAGTATAAAACGAGAAGATGGGTCATGTCAAAACAAGATTGTTACCAATCGATCATATCACATGATTTAAGCTTCGAATTTCGTCAGTGTTGTGGCCGAGGATTTACCAAATCGTCGAAGTATTCAATTTAATGCTTTAATTTGAGTATTAACGAACAAAAGGAGAATTCAACTCTCGACCCGCAAAAAAATACTTAACTAGCTGGAAAATTAACGCAAATTGCAATAGTATAGATAAAAGTTTTAAAAATGGAATCTCACGACGTTCACAACTTATATTCGTATAGCTTGAAAATCTACGAGATTGAGAAAAACGGATGAAGTAGGCAATTTCTCTACGCTGATGAAGCCACGTTTAGGCGTAACATCTCATTTTTAAAATAACACCATCGATTGCCAATTTTACGACATGCATAAAACACACATTTCGCCGTTTTTAATAATCGAAATGATAAACGGGTGTAAAGTACAGATTTATCAGGCCGGGCACGTGTCGACCCGACTCGCCTTTGCCTCAATAGCGATTTGCTTGTAAGCCCGAATTTATGAACCGCTGATAAAAATTGTATCGTCCCCGATATATGTAGGCACATGTATCAGATTGCCCTTTTTCACGTTTTGTTTACAACGTTGTTTGAGTTTACTGTTTTTTTTAGTATGTGCGTCGCGCATACAATTCGTTGAGTTTTAATGTTTATTGCTGATTTATTATTCGTCTCTCTTGACATTGTACTAGCAACACTGGGAGGAAAAATTATTCATTGTAATAATTAGCTTAACCACTCATTATTGTTAGTTTTGCTCCAAACTGTAATTTACTTACAAGAAATAAAAAAAAAACTTTTACAAAGTTTACGAGCACACGATCAATATACGTATATAAAATGGTATCTGATTTAAAGCTCAAAGCTGTGTTTTATACACAAGTAAAACACGTGTAGGTATACCGAAGCGGAGAGTGTATTATAGAGTGATAACATCTCTTCGTTCCCGCAAAAGCTTTCAAATGAAGTATTGCGTGGTAGTTGAATGAGCCACAACGGGAGAGTTTACTCGTACATATCGTACTCTATATTGATGGTAGACATAATCATCTATAATGGATTGGATTGCATATCTGACGTTTATTATTTATTTCTGTGTGCTGATATAAAAGTAAAATAAATTTTATTAATGTTATACGATTATCGTACATCTGTATAACATTAATCACTGATTGACATCCATTTCTGTTTAAACTAAAACAAAAAGAACAAAAAGGTAGTAGGTAAGACAGTATATTTAGATGAATAATGAAAATAAATCACTGTGAACTTACGTCGAAATGTAGAGGCTAAGAAATAGTTTTTATTAATAACAGGATAGAAAAATGGAAAGGAATGTAGCTCAAAACATATCTGTACGAAAATGCTTTTTGATTATAACTCCTGCATAAATAAAAAATATATTCTCAAAATACTTTCTTGACGTCGCAATTTTAGTAGCCTGTCTAACCTAAGTACCCTTGCTTACAACATGAAATATTTTACAGCATCCCTCAGAGATCGTATTCATAAAGTGAAGACCTTATGATTTTAAATCTTTATCAATTTGTGCGCAACATATGATGAGCGGCGTTGGAAGTATTTTGTTTATTTTACACGATTTTATTGGACTCGATGCGAGTAAAGCCGGGATAAAATTTCAATTGGCAGCGCTGGAGACAGCAGTGCCGTGTCCCCGCAGTTTATTTATTGTGTTCAGTAAAAAGTTCTGCGGTAATATATTTCACGGGGGCTAGATGTGACTTAAACACACTTTAGTATCAATTTGATTCGATTTTATAAAATAAAACACGGAAGACACAAAGGACTATCACATTTGCAAAGTATTAATAATGTTTTAATTATGTTTTCCCCGTTATAGTGAGTGGTATTTAATCGCAAATATTTTTTCCAGACAGAGGTGTGTACTGAAAATTTGACTTTGAAATTTTAATGATGTATTTAACTTTCTATTCTCAATTATGACAAACACGGCAAGAGGGGTCTTACTCGTAGCGTAAAATATAAAAGTACACTAAATATTAAATACACCGTATTACACAAGTTTAGTTATGATGTGTTGTGAGTGCTCGTAAAGAAAACCTGTAATATTTGATTTGATATACGAAAACCCAGTGTGAACAATATAAATAATTCGACAATGGTTATAATATATTTATTTACCGTGGCACTTCTAGCAACTGCTACATCTGTTTCAAAGTAAACCCTGTCGCTTCCACTCGAAAAATTTCAATCGCGCCGCCGCAGACTGCAGCCCACAATGAAAATCCCTAGAAAACCTGAAAATTCGACCGCTGTGTGCCGAAATAAGATAAGTTAGGTCTTCTCACCAAATTTTACTTTTGTTTCACTCAATACAGATTTTGATGAATGAACTTTCACGCTTATCTATTAGAGATAATTCAATTCAGAAACTACGAGTATTTTACTATGTTAGTATGTTTTAACCACCAAGCATTTTTAAAATCTTGTGCATATTGGGTTAACATAGTTTCCTATTTTAATTGATAATCAATTCTCAATAATTTATTTATAATCGTTTATAATATTCAAGGTGTTTATGGATTGATTGAATAAATAATTATCAATATAACTATTTAACGACAATTCGTTAAATATTTATGAACTAAAATTATTCAACGTTGGTAAACGGATTTTATTTAGTAATTAAAAGTGACCTTCTGCACTTAATGGTTTTAAAATGGTGAATGGTGGCCACTTCTATCAGATTGGACTACAAATAATGTTTTTTCCTTTTATCAAAATATAGTGCATAGATAAATGTACAGATATTTTAGGTACAAAGTACGTTATGAGACCTTCAGATCAGACATTAGATATTCACAGTAAGAGACCTAACCGAATTTGTGGACTATAAACGTAAATTTCAAACAATTAAATAAAATAAAAAATAAAAAAAAAACTTTATAATTGTGGTGACAATGTATGAGATGGATTGTGCGAACCAAAAACAAAAAAAAACTTTCGCTATTGTTTGAAAATATACATATTTAGATTCTTATATTCGCATATCATAATATACATTCACATCAAAGGCCCCTAATGATCATCTGTCACGCTAGAACGGCTAGGGTTAAACACATTTGTCATTCAACTCTGAAAAATGTCGTTGCACTATAAATTATTCTTGTATCATGCACAGGTGACACACAGACACCTCCTAAGATAATCTGACGTGATTTATGTGCAAACTGAGTAATGCACATTTAACTTTACGAGTAATATCACAAGCTCGATAAGAATGTGACAATGTGACGCTTAAAGTAGGTGAAGTGACTTACGACTTGTAGGATGTTGAAAAATGTTCTAAAAAGCACTAATCGATCAATACTTAGAGACCGTAGACTTAACATAATAATAATGAAACTTAAATATTGTTTTCAATGACGACCCAGCTTATTGAATTATGCATACAAATTTCATTCCCAACAAGTAACATATTACGTATGTTAAGTTGCTCATTAAGTATGTTATTAATAAAGAAAATTTTTATACAATCTAGTTACTCGTAATTTACTAAACAGTATTATAAACAATGTTATATAAATTCAAAAGTCTACGAGACAAAAGTCGCGGGCGAAAGTTTAGTAGGTACATACACGTACAATGAGTTAGCAATCCTGCATTCAAAGAGTAAGAACATAATCCATCTAACTTAAACCCTTATCATATTCTGCAAATGCTATTTACCACAGTTTGGAATCCAATTTCGCGTCCTAAGCAGCCCGAAATGATATACAACTGGCGGAATACCTAAGTGACTATGCGATATGACGCCGCATAAATTATTCATACATGGACCAAAACATGCAGAGACGACGCATTCAAAGATAATCTCCAGTGATTTACGATGAGAACTTCACCATTTACACTCCACTTCGATCTATGTCAAGTTTCTTGTATTCACGCACGCTAGATACAAAGCCAAACAAAAACGAAATATGCAACTGGGAACTGTTCACGTTTTCAGTTTGGGATATCTTCAGCGAATATATTGAAATAACCAAGTACATCACGGTTAAATAATGAGGGTCACACCAGGGACGAGAGCCGCAGGTCCCAAAGGTGGCTTTTAGTAAAAATAAGCAAATTTTACGAGTTTCAGCCCATCAAGCTAAGTATAAAATGTTTGCACAAAAACTGGTCTGCATGCCTCACTGCAGTGGCGGCTACGTTGAGCTTTGAATACGCTAAAACATTTCGGGTTGCTCTAAACTGAAACGGTCCTTTTTAATATTTGTATCTTCAATAGCATGTATTTTTACATTTATAACATGAATTTTGACGTACCGGCGAACAGAATTCGGCGAACCTAATGTGAATAACATTTTATTGCACAATGCTAGAAAATTTGTACCTTTACAAATATTTTGTGAGTTTTCGAATTCATGTGAATCAGCAAAGTAATTCAATCTTCATGACTCGTGGTCGTCCTTTACGAAAATTGTAATATTTTCATTTGCATATTTAAAAATGTTATTTAAATTATTAATTGTAATAAGAGTATTGTTAAAGTAATGATGTTGTTTTGATTCATTCAACCTTGCAATAAATAATTAGTAGCCAAGTAAGACACCCATACGTTGCTCTACCTTTGTCACAATGTGGAAGTGATTTGAAAGATTATTAATAAAGATTTAGAATCTCTTTATAAGAGATGGCAATCTATCTGATTTAATTATATTCTAACAATTTCTAAAATATAATTCTTAAGCCTACGAACTACCCTTCACTAAGGATACCTGACACGTATTGCACTTTTATAAGGTAACGTACAAAAGAGTCAAAACCCTTTATAAATCTAAAATGGCCGTGCAAATCCGTAGTACGGTAATCCCTTCACATCTTCAATTGAATTTCCTACGGCAAATGATATTTACAACGAAAAGAATCGTCCGTGATATCCCTTAGATCTAAGGTTTTCGATTTACCAGTCTAAATAACTTTTTGAATTTAAAATATTATTGTATAAAGATGCAGACGCGCCACTTTTTATAGATACAGATTTCTTACACCTGGACACATTAAATAAATCAATATTTGTTTCATACCGCTTCTAATCCTTACTTACAGTATCTTCTATAACACTTCAGTTTCAGTAGAAGGATTAAAATAGTGTTTACTCTTATTACTAGATACCGAAAGACGAATTTTAAGTGAATAGAAAATATTGAAATAAATAAATCAAGATACCGTCCTTTTTAACACGCTCGTCCTTCTGTTATTCCTCTGTCTGACTTCTCTTCTTTTTCTTCTTATTCTGCTATAGTTTTATTCTCGGCAGGAGCTTAGAAGAATATTCCACTATCTTTGCATAGTAGAATAATAATGATTACACTACACCATTGTAATGGGCACATTTGCGTTGCGTCTTAATCAAACACGCGCACATTATATTAGTGTTTTTTATTGGAGTTTTGGGCACTACTGAAGTATTGCAATTTGTTCTCAATATTTGTCACTGTTTCAGTTTTGACTAAGTTCATCGATGTTTAAGACCGCAAATTTGCAAAGCAGATATTGGTTCGTTTTTGAATAGCATACTTAACATTTCATTGTTCTATAGCGATCTTCTGCGCGTGATTTCATTAGCACTTTTAATTTATTCATTTATTCTTTCATGAATCAGTTACACACGTAAACGATTATATTAAAAGACACGTTTGGAAAATAATCTGCAATTTTTTTTAAGAATACGCGTTTGACGTCGTTTGGATGTGTAAGGAGAGTTTGGATTTTGTTCACATTTCACAGTTGCTGTAAATTAATCAGTATTATTGAACACGACGTTAGCTGTACTAGGCTACCCGGAATGGACTATACTGCAGGTTAAACTACTGCCCCAGTGCAGTCGCGCGCATCTGACCTCGAACGATAGCGAAAGTGAATCAATACTGTCCTTAGCTGACATCTATCTTATCCTGCTTATTACCTAGGATGTCTATCAATCTACGGTGTTATTTATTCATGTAAATGTATTTAAAAATACCTAACTGTCACGTTATACATGGATTGATGGGTTATTAATGATTTTACTTTAGTAAAAATAGGCATATATACTGCGGAAGAATTCTGAAAGACTCTCAATGAGATAGCGGAGATATCCATAGCGCGCAAACTTGTTCAGTATTTACCAGTTTTTTTTCACAACTTCGCTCTCCAATTAAATGGACAATGAATTTAAATAACATCGAACTACAGAGTTTTTATAAACAAAATCGAATTTATTCCATATAATAATTTACATTTTCTTTAGACAACAAAATGTTAACTCTCTTCTAATTATAAATTGTATTTAAACGCTTATTTAAACACTGATATGTAATTAAACATCGCACGATAATCTTATTATCTATCCTGCAATTTCTTAATTAATACGACTAACATTCAAGATGAATTGCTCGCTGGTAGTGGAGCGTGAAGGGATTAAAAATTAAAAGGGAGGAAAATGTTGGGTATTTTCTTTTGTTAACCAATTTGTCTTACTATAGTCGAGTAAGCGATCGAAGATTGTGTTGAAATACAAATTACGAGTAAATAAAGAAAATGCGCTCAAGTAGTTCACACATTAGGCTTGTCTGACTAATAACCAGTGATGAACCAGGCTTACTGTTTCGTATGAGAAAGACTAGTTGACCAGAAATGAAAGAAGATTACGCTGCTACAGCAAAATCTGGGAAAGCAGTAATGCAGTTGTGTATTGCACAAGTGATATAGTCTGCTAGTTCAATCAATAAAGTAGTTCAAAATCAGGTACAGATAGTTGTTATCTCAAGACGTCAAGTTGAAGTCGTCAAGACTCTAGTTCAGCTCACTGCTTGCGACGGTGAAACAATTTGAATTGTCCTTTATATTTTTGATGCCACGAATAGATAAAAGAATTATGGATCTTAAAAATGCTAGTTTCGTTAATGTGCAGAGGTTTTAAAAATCACAGTTTTTTGAATAATCGCCAGTTGCGAACATTTTTCTCGAACAAGAGAAGTTTTGATGACTCTTCAGTTCATTCACACCTCAGAACAAAAAACGATGAGTTGAGTTGCTACTATAGGTATTAAGTGTTATTTATGCAGCATCATCTATATTTTATACATCGTTATAAACGAAAGAAATTTAAAATAAAAATAGCTTTTGTGTGTAATAATTACATGTTATTATGAGAAAATTAAAGGATTATATCTGAATAACATGTTATGTTAATAAATTATAGCAATTAAAACCATAACAACAAAATTTTTTGACAACAGCTGATCAAAAAAGGCATTGCAAGCGGATGCAAGTTTCAAGCGTTTCTCGACAAATCTGCTAGGAAAATATTAGCTTTGTCGGTCACATCGGTCTAGAAAAGTCTATATATCTGGCTCTTATAGGGCAACGATGTAGATGTCAAATACCAACCAATGGTCGGTGTACTTTACGCAGAACATGAACCAGAATAAGGAGTCCATGTCAAAGAAAAGTTAATGGCAGGATTTTTTCTATGGGATGTATAACATGACGTTATATACATACATAAGTATATGTTATATATGTAAATACGTTATATACATAGTATATCCAGCCATTCCAGTTGACAGTTGGAGCTTGTCTATTTACTAGTCAAAGAGCAAGTCGAATCACACAATTTGTTAAATTCAATATTCAACATACAACTTTAAGGCAAATATTTCGGAACTTTTAATTGAAAATCACCGCCACCCCGTGGCACTGTTTATTAGCTTTTCGCTATAAACAGCATACATCCGAAGCCTTTGCACGGAGCAGTCCGAATCACCCGGCTCAGATCGAATTTGTCTGCAAAGTTTGAATGTTTTAGAATGCTGAGTGAAGTTAAAACGATGGCGTGCGTGGACCGAGAGTTTGATATTGCTTACAATGGCGCATAACTACACAGATTTCCATAGTTTAATAAAGTTGCTAACATATTGCGCTGTGAGAAAAGATATTGTTTACATTCAGTGGAAGTCTGCAGTGACATATTACAATACTTTACCTGAACCGTCACTTAACTATGTCATTATTTTTTAAATAAAACATTTATTAACCATGCGAAATATTCGGTACAATCCATTAAAAATCTTATAATATTTTTTTTATTCTATACTGATTTAGAACAGCTATACTCGTATGTACAGCAATCATGCAATAGACTTGTATAGAAATATTTACAAAAACCTTGGGGTACGTGGTTTAACTGAAAGCTTTCGCCATGAAATTACATTTTCTTAGTAATTCCCGATCTTGTTCTTTCTTAAGATACACCAACATTCTCGGCAAGTCTCGGCAAATATTTGAGCGTCGTAATCGCCTTTATAGTCTTAATACAAATTAACAATTAATGGAAGAGACGAATTAGTGTATTACGGGCGTGAAATTGGCTCAGCTTAACAAAATAATAACGTTGAGAAAATCACGAATTATTCTCAAAGTGGCAATTGAAGGTATTTAAACTTTAATTGCCAAATATTTCTATTTGATTATCGATATTGCCTGTTGGAGAGTAAACCGTAAAGCAGAAGAGGTTTATTTTATATAACTTAATCGTTACGTGTGTTAAATACACTAGCTTTTATGGGTTATTTGAAATGCAGTAGCTTCTAGAATGTAGTGAATGAAGTGTAATAGCTTGAGAAATTCACGCAAAATAAATATTACAATGACTTTATTCTACCTGTTACTTTACATTTTGTTTGACACGCTACTATAATGAGGTTGTCATCTCAATATATTCGGAAACTTTGTGATATTCCGAGGAAGCAATGAACCAGTATAACAAGAACCGCGAATTACGTAACGAAGTTTCATATTTGGTAGACAGATATGGGCAGAGCATTGTCTCGCCTCGTCTTCTACAGATGTAGAAAAATGAAAAAGACTGTACTTAAGATTTACGTATTTCACATTATTTACTACCAATAAACTACAATAGCTGAATACATTATTAATTTCAAAGTTAGAAAACTTTCTTTAATGATTTGGTTAGTTTCGATACTTATTTAAGTAATATGTTAAAGATAATAACTGCATCATATCACTGTCGTTATGAATTCCTATATTATATATCTGCTTAATGTGTTTTCATTCATCATTCTTTTCATCTGCGTATAGTTCACAAAAACCAAACGCATAAAACAACGAAAATAGAGCCAATCTTAAAATAAAGTCATATTTTTGTTCCTAAGCCTGTAACAGTCAAATATACTAGGGAGTATAGTACGTCAAAATGTTTGTACCAAGACAAGTGTGTGGAGGGGTCAATTAAAAATGGCGTTGCAGCAGGAGTGTTCCCGTCAGTCGCAGCTGATAACTGGATGGAGTAATTGGAAACTGACGTGTTAGTTAATAACCGAGCTAAGTTTGACAGCCGCAGACGTTTCCAACTCATTACCACTCCTTGGGATGTCTTACGAACACGTGCTCTTTTCATAGAACGATTTTCTTTCGCCGAAACGAATCTAAATATATGCCAAGCAATTTTAGTTCACAATATTTTTGAAACACTAAATAAAGAAAGCTTTTATCGTATAGAAATACAAAAGTATCACAATAGAGTGAAAAAGGAACGATGAAATCGAACAAAGTGTGCTTTACAAAGCGTCGATTGAACACAAAATAAAACTGATGCTGTTAATTACAGAGCTCAATGAACAAGCACTTGATGGATAATTTATTGAAAACGATAGTAAATCTAAAAAAAATAAAACGATAAAGTAAACATTGAAGCGTTTTACGTACCCCTTTTGTTTTTTCATTCCTCTTTGATAGTTTAATTAGAAGTGGTAACAAAGGATACTGTAATACAATATTCGCAATATGTATATAACGAGTCCTCCCAGATTTATCGTCAGGAAACTTACCCTTGTGGTAACGATACAGGTAAATATATACGGTTCTTATGGGAAAGAACCACGTCTACACCTATTCCTAACGTGGAGTAGTGGTTATTAAAAACAATTTTTGTTTTCTGTATGAAGGCTGTGAATACCTGTCCACGTATATATTAGACGCACATAAAAATGCAGAACTGTAATACTTGGTAGTATGTTATAGTTATGGAACAGTAGTTTTAAATGCAGAAGTTATCATTTTTGCGTAACGAACGAAAACTCGCTTAATATTTCCAAAGCATTATGAATAAACGCCAGAAATCTTCAAAGCTCATCACACTATCCAGAAATTATAATATGTACCTAAATAAAAATATCATCTGAAACACGAATCTTTTTTAACAAAAAGTAACCCAATAGCGGAGGAACCGTTCAGAAAGGTAAGTGCCGTATTTTTCTTTGTGCTTTTCTTTAAAATGAATCATAAATTGTAAATGTTAAAGGAATTTCAGTATAAAGTATAATCTAAAAGTAAGGATCTTAAAGGAAATGTTGCTTAAAATTTTCCGGCGACATTTTCTTAATATTGGAAATCTTTTTAAAACTCCGTTTATAAACAACATTCACATATTTTATTATAGATAATTGTGTTTTTGTAAGCGTAATTAAAAATTAGAAATTTAATACAGCGACCAAATATACCTATTGCAAAATCAATTCTAGAAATTCTAGAAAAATCTATATCGTTCATTGCAAGGTTAATAAAGGTTACAGCGAAAACGCTTAATTTAGCAGCTGCGGCTATCTGTCTTATCTGAGTTAATTAGAAGCGTTACGTCAAATTCGGCTGCGGTTTGGATAATATTCATTGGACCCTGGCTAGAGCCCGATTGAAATGGGTACATTCAGACTGCTTACACTAGAATTCGAGAGTTGAATAGTTTGCGACTTTGGATTAAATAGCGAATAATTCAAACAATGTGATTGGACACTACAATATTCGCAGCTACGATATCGATCTATTTGAATGTAGCTTTGCGTATCACTCAACAGTTTATGCATTTCTTTAATGATGATCCACCTAAAAATATATAATTATGCCAATACTTCCTCCCACTAATCAACGTCAGGGCTTTTGAATTTGTCCCTGTATTCTTTGGGATCAGAATACAGCTACGGTATCTCCCGTCTGTTGTAATAGGCCGCTAAAATTATTTAAAGAATATTGTGCATACCACGTTACAAAACATAAATGTTATTTGAAACATACAAGAAACGAAATTATGTAGCAGTTGAGACTCGAAGACACTTGAGATTCGTAGCGCGGCGGTCCCTACGGTCCCTTCGTCCGCCCAAATTATACAGTACACCAAATTGTTTCGAACGGTGTGGCGTATTCGCTTATATAAGTTGTGGTCGTGGCGGGTGCGGTCGCCCTTCAATGAGTCACCGGTATTGCAGAACTAAAGAAAAGTCTGGACATTTATCGTTTGATAATCGAGCTGTTAAACTATGTCAAAATTCTTGCGGGGCTTAAAAAACCTTGACATACGCCGAAAAGAGAAATTTAATTTAATTAAAAAATTTTGTGTACAAATACATGTACTTGTATGTATATGTAAACTTATTCGTTTCTCAAAATTATACAAAAGTGGCTGGGAAAATTTAAAATATCTTAAGCGAGATGGCGAAGAATTTGAGGTTTAGTATATGACAGCCTTGTTAGAGGCACTTGAGATATCTGAATTTCGACCCTCCCGATGCTCCGCGACTATAGCGGCGCGCACTCGAAAAGTTAATAATTTCAAGCCCGCGCCACAACTCTTGTCAGTTCCCATTCATATTCATATTTATTTCGTTTCACCTATTCGCTTTGTAAATTTAAATCCTTAATTTTAACAAGACACGCGGCATAACTTATATCCAAGTCGCCATTCGGATTTATAAATTGTTCGGCGGCGCGGAAACGGAGCTATATTGTGCTTTAATGCGATTCCGAATGAATGAATTTCGGGAATTATTATTATTATTACTCCGATTTAGTATTCATGAAAATTAGGGCAACGATGAACGGATTGTTTAATATGAGTTTTGTGAGTTTACTGAGCGCAAGTCTAATATAAAACGTAGTAAAAATATTATTATTAAGTGGTAAATGACCGGTTATCTTTATGTACCTACATATACATATAATGTGTATATCGTAATGTCATAGTGATTATTATTGTAAGTAAATTTAAGAACGTCTTTGATATAAACGCTATCCATTATATACCTGCTTGTTTCTCAGTGAAATATTTTAACTGAGTTTTAAGTAAAATACCATTATAATATGTAAGTATATTGTCAAGATGAATTATAAGTATCATTAAAAGCTCAATTTCCCACTAAAACTTCTAACGACGTACATAAATTATTGGCTAAAGCAACCCTAGAGGACGATAGTGATATTAACTTATATTAAGTATGGGTATATAACATGCTTCTAAAACTCATATTTTATTTTACAGAACCCTACACACTCGTATAAATGCAGAGACCGCAAGACTAAGAATGCAATCACCATTCTGGTAATTAATAATTCTAGACCGGTCTGAGGACATAAAGTCAACCCCCTCCTCCCCTATTAGTACTCCGTTTTAATACTGCCCACATTTAACAGAGACCACTTCGTACATATTAATTTTACGAGACGCTTTTCACTATTGTTGAGAGAAATATCGAAATTAGTGGACCGATATAATGGAATTTATATTGAATTTGTAATTTCTATCGTATTTTAATTAATTATATGTTTGTGTTTAATGGAAACTATAATTAATAAATGTAACTTGTAGAGTTGAACAATGTACTTAGATCGTTGACTTTAGAATTAAAATGTATTGAATTCAAATTCAACATTCATCATCAATAATGATAAAGTACACTTTTCATTTATAACAAAATTATATTATGCTGGGTAAGTTACATTTATTTTAACGGGTAAGTACGTACTATTTCTTATTGCAAGTGTCTTCATTCCTATGTCGCTTCGTCTGCGGAAGCGACTTCGTCTGGCGTGATTATTGCCGCTAAGCAGCAATTGCGGCTGCTTCTTCCGCAGTTAAACTTTAGGTCATTGAGCGTAACCGTACGCGTTTATAAAGAGTCGGGTAGAACAGTTCAGTGTCCATTAGAATGATGATTAGACTAATTTTCCACCCCAATTATTTAAAACCACCTATTAATTAAAAGGCTTTGAGCTTGTATTTTGTAGTATTGATACACCTATTTTTATTTATGTAGCTAGTATGTGACTACATATTAATTACAAATTGTAATACCTTACTTTTAAAACCAAAAATGTCTAAATTGATTTTTCAATAACAGGGGTACCAGTCAGGATTATCAAAAATTCATCATTTTATTCACCGATCCCGTTTGTTTTTGTCTTTGTGCAAACAGCAATTGTAATTCGAGAGTGGATTCTCCCCTGAATATTCATATTGGAACGGTATGAAAACATTCATTCGAATGCATTTCAATCATATTAAATTCCTTATACATAGTTATGTTAATAGTGTAAATGAATGGTATTAATGTTATGATAACTTATGCTAAAGAAATAATCACATATATCTACCCATGGTAATAAAACTCACTTTTCATTAATAATTCATTTGTAATAATTGTTGTAACTATAATTTTAGTATTAATATGAGTTATAATGTAGACATATCCATCAATTTAGCCTTAGTTATGTCTTCGATTTTCAAAAATCCCACTATATCTCACGTTCCGTTCTCACTTTTTTTTTGTTTTTAAATTTTGCATACTACCATAATAAATACGTATTGAAAAGACCTAACTGTGTATTTGTTAGATCTAAATGTCGAGAGGCCACATTAAGGTTACTAGTGCAAAGTGAAATAAATATTCAACACAAAATGCATTCAAACTTAATAAACTATAAAACGTGTTTTGAACAAGTTGCTTCATTAATTAATTGAACATCACAAGTTCATTAAATATTACGTTCTGAAGTGTATTTATGTGGTTTCGTCGTCTGGCTGCCAGGAAATTAATCGTCCGATAAAGTAAATGTAACAAAATTTTCTATATAGTGCATTTGTAATAAATCGTTGCAAAAATGAACGTCTTTAACAAACGAATAATTCGTATTTTTATTTATGCATACATTGGACATAAATAAAAATAAATTTCACTTTTTCTATCGGAACATAAACAAATAGCTACATACTCGTAGTTGGTTGAGGCGAAACGAGTTGCAAAACGAATAATGTGATCTGATGGAAATGTAATCGTATTTCAGGTTCCATATTCGACATTGGAGCTTGAAGAATGTTTCTAATATCGTATCGGGTTCAATCATCTCGCCAACTCGGGGAAGTAAAGTAGTTTCGGTGTAATATTGTGCGTGACAGCCTCTTATAATGTTGCGACTGCGTTGCGTTTGACGGAAGCGAGATTGTCGTTCGTGCGATAAGCATCGTCGCTATTGTGTTGAGAATAGCATTATGTGTGCTATTTACGGTAAAATCTTTAGATTGGGGCTGTTTGCGTTTTTTTTTCCGTCAGCCGGCCGTAGAAAACCACATTTCACAAAACGAAAAACCGTTAAAAATGTAATCAAATATCAATGTTAAAATCACTTGTAACCATAGATGAGAATTTGTAATAAATTTGTAATAAAAGATATACTTTTTAATAAATATTACTGGTCATAAAATAGGAATTGAACCATCAGACATTTCATGAGAAGGTTAGCCATTAAAATTAATTCAGTGAGCTCAAAATAATTCAATTTAAATAAAGATCTCCACTTCAAATTCGAATCGGGTCCTTTTAACGATAGAAGAACTTAATAACGTGGCCATAAGCTCATAAATCCACCACTAAAGGACGTTACAGGACGTTATGAAAATACCACATCTGACTGTTCTGACACGTTCCTAATTAAATTTCACACTGGAGAGTTTGGCTGCTCGTAAAATTTTACTACGCTTCGAGTTTTCATTGAATATTTCTCATTTTACTATCGTCGGTTGAGGGGTTAGTTCACAGTAGCATTAAAATAACAAACATATCATGGGGCGACCACATACAAGTAACAAAGATTTCTTTTTCCATTAATAATATTTAGGATTACCTCTTAAAATCTTAATCGTCATCCGAAATAACTCTATAACATATATTTTAATCCCAAATAAATATGCATTTATCCATCGTACTGATTTGTAGCCTATTTCTATACAATAATCATAATGATTACTTAAAAATCATTTAGCTATTGTTGTTCTTACATAGCAGAACTTTATTTCATTTTAAAACTGTCCTTGATTTTCACAATGCTGTCATTACCGTTGATATTTCGTACAGAAATCTAATTTCAAGAATCATAACAGAGACATCTGAGATATAAAGTATTTTGAATGCTAACAACATAGATTAGATCAACAGTATTCAAAAGTAGAGATAAATTTCATGTCTTATTTATTTCAAATTCCATTTCTGAGATAAGGAAAATTTGATTGAACCGATCACTGAACTCTGCGGAGTTCGACAAGAAGGTATCTCTGTGATACTTGCTTAGGAAGCTATGGACACGTTTTCTTCGGAGGCACGAGTAATGAATGCTCTAGAGAATAATAAGCTAACAAAAGAAAATCGTTATTTGTTTTCCGCAATCTTTTTTCCCTCGGCGGCGGATCACGTCATTATTCTGTGGATCGCTCGGCTTTATTCTTCTTTTTTTCGTTCGGCATCGTGTAGTAATTAAAGATAAATATAATATAAAACGGTCCACTTCACAAGATCGCAGCCCGCTTTGGCTTTTGTCTTCCTAAATGGACTCCTGTTGATAGATTGTCATCCATTGTTTTCTTAATCTGCGCTTCGCCGGAGGAAAGTATAAATGATTTATAAGTTATACCGCCTCGTGTTCTGTCATAACAGTGAATTGAATATGTAATGTTAACTTAGTCGTCGGTTGACAATAAATGTTTTTCTGTCACAGATGGACATACTTGTTCGTAGCACTAAAGTATTGCTCAATTTTATACCTATATTTTTGATGTACATATGTATCTGACATAGTAAAGTTGTAGAAGATTTTTCGGCGATTTCGTATTTTCATATCAATTCAACAGTTTTCTTCTGAATAAAGGATCAAATATTCCCTCTTCTTAACTTAATAACAAATTGTGGCGTATCTTCCAGTGATGGTAGAGAGTATTGGAACTGATTTTAAGGAAATAATATAAAAATTTAAGAAAGTGACTTGTTCTATCTGTCTTTGGTTGAAATCGTTATGAAGATGTATTAAATTTCTAAAAAATAAATTATAACCATCACAGCAGTACGTCTCAATCGGTGTTGCTATGGTTACCGGTGGACAAACTCCACGTCCGCTTTCCAACAGTTTTTCGTAGAAATTAGTGACACAAAAAATATATGCAGTTGTATTTGTCTGTGTCATAGGTACGTACGTCTGGGATCACAGAACTTACCACTGTTATCTACATTTATGGTTTTACCCCAGAACTGACAGCAAGTAGAAATGGCATATGCAATTTCAGAGCTTTATCAAGCTTACGCAGAAGTTTCTGTTAAAAGTTTAACTTCACCCATATCTTCCACAAATTCTTTTTCATTTTTCAAAATAACTATCGGAAATAATTAATTTTCGGTTATAAGGTTATATGAATAGAAACAAAAACAAATAGTGATATTAAATTTTTGAATTAGAAGCCAGCAAGAACTCACAGTTTTTAATATTAATAATTAATAAATGTAGGTACATAATTATAAACGATTACCTACTTGTAGGTGACACTTGAGCGTTCTATTCCTTGCTTCTCTATGGTTTTTTTACACATGTACCCATAGAACACATTTATTTCTTAGCGATATCTTTCGTTTTATGCGAGGTGCAAATGTTTACTTATTTTATTAAGTAGTAAAATAAATGGCAAATATAAAATTTTAAGTTTGTAAGTTTTTATAGCTCATGCTAAGAATTACGAGTCTCATGATACTTTTTAAATAAATACCTTATTGTGAAAACACTAGAACATATACAAATTCTTGCAAAGTTACCAACAAGCCGGTAGACAACTTACATGATGATAAGCGGTCGCTGTCGCTTGAGGACATCGGAGGACTCGAATGTGGTGCCGGCTTTGATAGAGAACCATTTTGGTGTTTCTCCTATTGAAAATCTTATCATGGCGCTCGGGGAGAACGTGAAAAGAAAGTTCATTCCACATTTTACATGTACCTACTTGCAAACACTGTTAATACTAGTCAATTCAGATCATTAAAAATGAAATAAAATAAGTGATCAGTAAATCTGAATATGTTCAAAACACTCGTAAAAATGTTTAGTTGGAAAAGTATTATCGAGCTAGCCAGGCGCTTCGTCACTCGACGTAAAATAAGCAATTTCCTTTTGTATCAACGAAGGTGTGCTGTTTATGACTTCTCCTTTACGATTTGTTTGCACAAACTCAGCACCAAAGTGGTTTTAAAATCCAATATCAAAACAACTTTAAGTGCGCGTCCTTTTAACTATTTTCGCTTTATTCTCAAGGAATAAGACGTTTTATTTCTTTGTTTTAAAATTTTAAAAATTGATCTTTGCGATGGCTTTATGTATAAATGAAATTATAACTTTGTCAGTTCATATTATCATTGCGTTTATATTAAGCTAATATCCCCGACATATATTATACATTTTTCGTTTGAGACAAACATAATATCAAGATCTAAATATAAGATTTTATGATGATATAGATATACGCGTCAAGGAATATTCGTAGTAATATTTATTACGCGCAAAATATCATTCGTTAAAAATCCGCTCAAAAATAATGACAACGCAAATAAGCTGAATCGTATTCGTGGAATGTCACAAAACACTATAATTTCAGTCCAGGCACATTCAGTATTTCTTTTTAAAAAAAGAACGAACAGGTACGTGATTCGAATCTGGAACGCCCGAGACCGGACTGTCGAATGGACAGAATATTAAGGGACCCGAAGACAGGAAGAGCTTGTAACATCAAAACTTGGGATTGTATTGGAATCATACAGGTATTATTCACATGGACACTGTAGTCG
Organism: Aspitha aspitha aspitha; assembly: GCA_018246895.1. Taxonomy (NCBI): domain Eukaryota; kingdom Metazoa; phylum Arthropoda; class Insecta; order Lepidoptera; family Hesperiidae; genus Aspitha; species Aspitha aspitha. The sequence goes on along the minus strand of DWGJ01000795.1, from coordinate 5,061 downwards.
TTAGCATAAAATGGTTTATTTTGATTTAGGTCCATATGCGTATCCACTTCTTATTGTAACGCCTACTACCTTCGTTAAAGTGAAATGGAATTATATGTACATATTTGACTGTTGCTAAGCGGGAGATGATAAACTTTCGATAAAAGTAGAACACGTAAGCTTTAAAATGGTGTTTAAACCATTAATTTTGCGACAAGATTTGAAGTAATTTAAATGCAAATGCAATCAATTTCGGCAAAAATCTCAGCTGTGAAATAAATAAAATGAATGAATGTTCAATTTCTTTATGATTTCTAAAACAAAAGTTGTCGCTTTTTATACACTTATGTCCAAATAGATTTAATATCCGAAATGGAAAGTTGACAGTCTGATGTTTTATCTATGAAACTAATTTACGAAGTGCGTTTGTATCGAATTTCATAAAGATTGACGAGAAAAGAGAAATTTAACGAAAATACACAAGTATATTTGAACAACGAAACATTTCAGATGAATAGGTCCACTCCTTTGGGACATTGTAATAACGGTACTGTCAAGTCTAGACTTATTTTGACAAAGTCTTCGATAAGAAGATTATAAAACGCGATGTCCTTTGTAGTTTCACCCTGAGAGAATTCAATTCTTCCTACGCCTCATGTGACGACTAATAATTACTAGCAAATTTTTGGTTGATACATTCTCCACAGAAATATTTTCATAAAACCAGTGAGTCACTGACAGTGGCATGTATTTGAACTTTCCAATCCAAACAGTTCCTCGGTACAAAAGGAGGCCCGCGTCCAACGGACAAAACAAATTTGAGACATCGCTCAAATTGGTTATATCCTAAATTTGAATTACTATAATCAAGCAAGACGATATAAACGTATATATATATGTTAACGTAACCTTCCTAGGGTTAGTTCAACTTTCGGATAGTTTAGTTAAGATATCAAGTAGTTTTTCTAGTTAATCTCTTTGTGAAGACAGGTATAGAAGTTAAAAGTACCATAGTACCTACATAGTATAGTACTTGGAAGTTAAAAGTACCAAATTCGTCAGGAGAGAAATTTATTAAGATGGAGAAAATCAAAAATCGCAGACAGACTTCTATTTTATTTAGTTGTTGATAAAAGGGCGTAGCGCGCCCGTGCGTCCTTTATAAGCTTTGAGCGCAATCTCGTACGTCTTTTGTGATGTACAGGGAAGCTTTGCACTATTCACGGGACATTTGCTACATGAAATAAGATTTCGATTAACGTCCGCAATATATATACTGATTCAAAATATAAATTTCGCTCCTTGGTGCCGTTACTGCTGTTTCTGGGTAGACAATACGAATGTTTTGACATTATCTAAGCGCTTAAGTTGTATCGCTTTAAAACACAATTGATGGTACCTACTTCACTGCCAAAGTTATATCAATGAGATACAATGCTTTTGAGAAGCTTGTGCAGCTGCTGTGGCGGTGGTTGAAATGATGTTAATAAGATGATGATCATTATGTTAGACATATAGTTAATTTTATGTTACCTCTTAGAATTCGTAATATAGACTGCGAAATTTGTGATCAAATTTGACGATAGTGTTATCTTGCGATATTATTGTTATTATTTTAATGCAACAAGAAATAAAGGTAATCATGTGTCTAACTAAAAAGACAGTTCTGACTATGGAAAATAGTGACCATAGATACGTTCGATACTAATTAAATTGATTAGTATAAAAGGGGAATGCGCCCCGGAGGCGGTTTATGGAGCATCTGTCCGTAGAATGTAGGGCGTGCTGGATAAAAAAGGACTCTCATCTGTGTTAATAATTTTAGGTTCCCTTTGGTGTTTTGTAACTTTGTGTTACAAGACGAAATTTCGATCGATAGCTAACAAAATATAGAGGAACGAACTGTAGTAGGTAGCGGGAAAAGTATTCAACATATTCGTAAGTACATAGAGGCAAATTTTTCTTCATTATTCTGAACAACTATTAAATTTGTGTCTTCCATGTAGATACTAATCAGCCATATGATAAGTGAAAAAATAACAAGACTAATGTATTTTATAATTTTTCTCTCACCGATAACCATCCTTTATACATACGTAAACCTGAGGTGGAATAGATGATAAAGCTCACAAAATATTGTTACCTCAAAGTCTAGGAACGTTTACGTTTGCAAAGTTAAAATGAATCCAATACCTGATGGCTCGATGGCGCTGACGTAATTTGTTCAAATACGCGCAGCATTTTTCTTCTCAAGCACTGTCACCGCGTTATTTACGAGGGGACCGTTTGTTTAATACCTTTTCATTAACAATTTTAAGGTTCACTTTATTGAAGTCGTAAATAACTCGCGCAATTGCCCACTGTCGCTCTGTCACCCGACGCAATTACGAAAAAAGCTAAATTATTTATTTTTACGGGTGTTCGTCAATCCGTTAATAATAAACATCGCCCATTATTTCCTTAATCTATAACAATTTCTAAACTGTCTTAATCATTCTATACAATTTAACAATCCGACTAAAACTGTAAAGATCACTATATTATACATTTTGATGAAATTTGATATAAGATACTTTATTGGCCCCTGGATGAAATATAGATAATCCATTGTATCAAAAACAATACCTACACTTTAGCCTGTATCAATATTCATGAGAAATGTTCAATTTCATTCCAAACAAGGTTCAGAGAGAAGCAGACAGCCGGGGTAGAACATTGAAACCTAAGCACCGAAGCTATCACTGTATTTTTACTCAACATTTTTTTAACAGACCTGATGAGCTGATTTCATGAGCGAAATGTTTTTAACAAAACATATTTTAAAATAATACTGCAGACTATTTAAGTAGTTCAGCCCGATCTTAAGTCGTTCTTAACTGCAGTAACTAGGGCTTGAAACACAAGTGCTCTTACGGGCATCGTTATGGAGCATACTTGACGTTACCACTTTGTGATGCATTAACGAACTTCTCATTATATAAAAATTAACAGGAAATTATTCATGCATTACACAAGAGAACTAAATGAAACAAAATATGAAAAATTCTTTGCGTAGCATCATTACGAATACAACTTAATATTCATTTTTGAGATAAAAAATTTAAATAATTTTAAATAATTAAATGTTTTTAGACAGTCACACGTGTAGCAACTGTATCTAATAAAATGTCTTTTTATATCTAGAAATATAGGACTATTTATCGGTATTTACATTATCTACGTATATTAATAGAGATCAAAGAAAACAATCGTTCACAGGATTGAAATATTGTTCTCCAGAGTACTGAGTACTTTGAACGATAAAGGCTTAACTGTTCAAGAGGAATACTCATATCATCTAGAACAGTGCCACTCAACAGTGAGCACTAAATATTATCACGTGACGATATTCGACCCGCGCGGCACCCTCGTTCTTTTACGTAAAAAAAAAACAAACGACTCCTTGCCAAATGGGGTTAAGGTCAAAGAAATATTGAGGGGGAACATTATATAAGAGCACGTAATTAAATTACCATTCTGTTATAAAATAGAAACTAGAAAAACAAATCCGGAAATGTTCGAATAGGTAACATGGTGACGTATTAGCAAAGATTTAAAAAGTCCTTATTTTATTCTAAGCACTCTACATAAAGTACGTTACGTAATTACGTACTTAGGCGGCTCCTACTGATCACTTTTGCAAAAACAATATTACATAATTACCAAAAAAAAACTATTCTTAATCAATCCGTACGTCTGTTATATCTTCGAACACCCTTCCTGACAAGGGTCATATAACGCGGCTCAGAAGTTGAAAATAAATTGTCATTTCGATTTCCATTACGCTTCACAGATATCTAACTGGTCGGTTGGAATTGCGTTGTGTCCTTAAATTATTAATTAACCCGCCAACGCCATCGGGATTTATTGGATTGCAAGGGAGTTGGGAAAAAAAAGGTAATGAAATCACAACCTCGACAACCGCTCGAATACAAACGCAGTACCGATCGTGAGCGGCCAAGCGTGAAATCGTCATTAATATCGAACCCGTACCTACCAATGTTTGGCTGAGCTATTGAGTCGTTAATCTTATTTTTAATTCTTATCTTATTTCCATTACACATACGATATATTAAATATCAAATAAATAAAAAAAACCTTTTTTAGTATCTTTTTACCACCCAAGAATTGTATCCAACTTAAAAAAATTAATCGAGATTTGGTATAAGAATGGGACAGCCACACCATCATTTATGAATGTGTAATAGACTGTCCTATCCGTCAGTAGAGTGGAAATTCTATTAAAATGACACAGAAGAAATCTATGCAACCCGTTAGTGACTGCGTTGGCGTTGTAAAAATTACCATCAGCTGACAATTCTATTTTTCGTCACTTACAAGTATCCATAAAAAGTTACAATACAAATTGAATAGACTGTTTGTCACAGAACAGTATTGATAACTTATATCTTGTGTTTTCCGGATGAAATATTTATGCGTTTCCCATTACGAATAACTTTTAACAAGATAAGTCGAGGCAATTGCTATATTATAATACACGTTCTATGATTCGATATCAATATATATGTGCAAGCAGGATTATTACAAAGCGCTCCAATTTGGTCAAAATGTTGCGCAATCACGAATTGCCGGTGCGTACAGACTCCCCTCGATAATTTGATATGCTATACAGATGGGTATAAAACATCTGACCTTGGGGATGGAACCCCGTAGCTCAGCGAGGCGAGTACATTCAGGTCCCCCGCCCGCCTAATCTGCAGATAATCATATCTATAGGGCACCTACAGCCCTCTGTTACGAAGTTAGAAAACAATTCGTTGAAACTGAGCGTACTTACAATTTGAAATTTTAGTACCAATGCCAAATGATTTCTTGAATTCTATTTGCTTTTAGGATTTCACTGATCCTGTGGGAATCAAGTTTTATGTAATAAAGTTTGAGCAATATTTATTTACTACTAGCTGTACACTGCGCGCGTTGCTACACCACCAACTAAAATAAATTAATTGGAATGACAGTGGCGCCATCTGTCGAAAATTGGTCGTACCAACTCAGAAACCTTCGCGGGCTCATGCACAACAA
>DWGJ01000794.1:0-25153 GCA_018246895.1 Aspitha aspitha aspitha | reverse complement strand
GAAAAAAGGCAGAATGTTGCCATACATTCATACATACATTCTATAGCACATGACACCATGCGCTCAATTGTTCAGTGAGTTTTCCATTTCCCGCCAAATCAAGGCCAATAGTGAGGCGTAAAATTGCCCAAAAATGAAGGGGATATTCTCGAGAAGCTATCAACACTGTCCCAAATTTACGATAATCTGTTGGTTCATTTACCCGCGATATCGTTGCGAAAGAATATAAAACATTTTAGGACTTATAGCATTACGAAGATGTTTCGTCGACACAGCAACTTTGGATATTAAAATAATAGCCTCTTTATACAGAATTCTTAGAATTACTTATATTAGAGGATCACTTTATTTACAGGATTTTTTCAACCTTCTTTTGTTATACTTTTCGGCTCGGGTCTCCTCTTATAATAAAGTTTAATGCTAGTCTACCACGCTGGCCAAGAGCGGTTTGGCAAGCTTCACAAATCTTGTACCCACATCATGATACATTCTAAGGTGTCTTTGTAGGTTTTACTGAAATCGTTGTTTTATGGCTTTAATAAGTGTGTACCCTGAATAAAGTAAATAAAATAGAACATACAAAACAATAGAAAAATAAAGAGTAGGTACTGTCCAGTTGAACCACCCAAAACAAAAAAGGAAAACATACAACCAATTGACAGAGGGATAACTTGAATTAGCAGACTTAAGCCTCTTAAGACAGTGTTTCATTGATGACTTTGCAATAAAGCCGTGTTGAGTTACATTGTCGCCTAATGTTCCAAGCTTATTAATAAAAACTTATTAAAGATAAATAAGAATGTTATTTATCAAACAATCGTATTTTTTAATGTAAACGAAACAAATCCAATTCCAATTGAAAACATTTCGTGATTATTTTGCGAATAAATGCATAACCATTATGGTCTTGAGTTCTTACAAAAATCTAATTGAAAAAACAAATCACGGTAGAAACAGGTGCATCAATGGTGCTTTCCCGGGAAACTGTCCACATGATCTACAATCCAATTGATCTGTAATATATCTATCTACAATAACATAGCTTAAGTAGGATAAGCTTAGACCACAATTATTCTGTGTATTCTAAACGCGAGAAGCGCTTCGCAATTGGATATAACTTCCGCAAGCGCATTATATATCGGTCAGTTGGAAAATTTGCAATATCCCGACGTTATTGGAAACAAATTGTACATCACTACATAGTATAAAACAAAGTCGCTTTCTCCGTCCCTATATCCCTATGTCCCTATGTAAGCTTAAATCTTTAAAACTATAAAACGGATTTTGATGCGGTTTCTTTTAATGGATAGAGCGATTGAAGAGGAAGGTTTATATGTAAAATAACATTCATTAAATAGTGGAGAAATACTGTTTTATACCCGTGCGAAGCCGGGGCGGGCCGCTAGTTATGAATATTATGAGAAATGTTAGAGAACGATTGCCATAATTTTATGACTTTCTTTGAAAAATTCATTACGCGATCCTTGACATACATGTTCAATTACCCCAAAAAGAGGTATGGAATCCAAAAAGCTCTCGATGTCGCCGGCCTCTGCCGGGTCCCGCTGCTTCACCAGGGTCATTTATCGAATGTGACGTGACAATTCTTTTATTCTTGACACTTTGTTTCCACATAAATTACTCGTCCGCTCAGCTACCGCGTATCGTTTGGGTTCGCGTCGCACAACGGTGGGTTTCTCTCTTTATTTAAGCTTCGTTTTGCATTCCGCCAGCTGTGTTTGCTCATTGTCTGTTCGCCTTAAATTAAAAAAAGATTTTGTTTTTATTCGTACCGTCTTCCTCGCCCACGACTTTATGTGACGTTAACTTTGGAATGAGTATTCTTATTGTTGCAGCGCGGCGTTTACGCAACGTTGCATAAATTACGGCTTGGTTTTATTTTAATTAAAGTTTCAAATGTGTGTACCCGCGCGAGTATTTTGATTAAGGTCCTCGTTAAAAAGCTATCTTTACACAATAGTTGTTGATATATTTTCGCTTTGTAAGCGCTATTGCTATTGCAATATTATTGTGCAAATGTATTATTATCTGTATGGTAACGATAAATAGGCTGAAAGAATACAATGAATGGAGGTCTTACGAGTATTCAGACTATAAATTAAAGTGTTACTTATTTTGCTATGTTGGAATTCAACGAGTATGACATAAAATTCAGATGCATTCGTACAATACAAATAAAACGACAAAGCTTGTTTTACGTTGTCTTATTCTTTGTCATTCCTTTAATTCCTGCTTCTTAACGTAGTACAATCGAAAAGAACATCCATTTATTAAATAGATGTCAATGACTCGTAATATAATCATTCAAATTCAATTTAACTTGCCATTCACATAAAGCCGTGAGTGTCACGCGCGGTCCGCACGCTTTGTGCACGCGGTCTGTTAACAAATACATACGTGTACCACTTGCATTTGTATGTATTTCTTAGTAATTAATCATCTATCATTGTATAATCTTCAAGCGATTCGAAGAACTGTAAACTGAACTTTCTATTTAGAAATGTTGCCAACGTTTTTGTTGAAATGAATTTAAGCGATCCATATCTCTAATTGTTACTATGATCCATTTCTTCAATAGTCTATACTATATGATAGCTAATTTTATAAAAACAACTCTGTAAAGAGTACATAACTACATGCTAGAATTTGAAGTCCATACCCCCCCAAATATTCGATTAAAGTTTAAACCATAAGGCTATCATAATTAAATATCACTTGCTACATACATGTAACCGTCAAGGAAAAAATCGCGAGAAAAATAGTAGTCTATCATGATAGTAGATGATATGATGTTTGACTGGCCTCTTGGTCGAGTGGATAGAGACCGTGACTGCAAAACTGGAGGTCGTGGGTTCGATTCCCACCCATTTGTGCTTTGAGCACATTTGTTTGTTCTGTGTCTGGGCGTATAAAAATATCTATATAAGTACTATATCGTATGTACATATGTATGTTTATCAGCTGTCTGGTCACTGTAACTCAGGCATTAAATTGCCTAGTTTGCGATCAGACAGCCGTGTGTGGAATAGTCCTCAGGTATTTATTACTATCTCATAGCCAGTTAGTGTTTTATAGCTATTGACAAGGTTTGACGTTATTAATAAAAAACATTTGGAAGGACAATAAAAACTAAATTAAGACAAAAAATTTAATCAAGCTGAAATTTTATGATTGAATTTCGACCATCCAGTGAACTCTTGTGCCAGTAAAATAATATATTTAGATGCTTAACATGCGTATTATTTCTACTTTATTGTACTTTAGCATTGTTCACTAAATTAGTAATATAGGTACTTCCGTATATTTAAAAAATAAAAATAAAAAACTTAGTTGCTTTTAATTCAGTATTTTAGTTTTTGCGTGTTATCTGAAATAATTTTGTAGATTTATTTTTATAAGAAAAAACGAAAACAAACGCCACTCCTCTGTCCATATAACTATGATTAATTGCTCCCCCATACCTTATGATCAAGGTCTTCCGACCTATAAGATAACGGTAGATCAAGTTCACCGACCTATCTCGATGATGGTCGAGAATGAGCATTAATAGTTATAACATATGTATAATCGGCGACTTTGTACGAAGTTAACCGTAACGACTTCCTAAGTAGAGACGACGCATACATACTAATAAAGTCACGCCGGGGTGTGTGACACGAATCGATCTTTGATGTGTGTTTTTAAAGTATTTGTGTGAAGTATAATATAGTTTTAATATCACTGTACGTTTCGTTTTAGCTGCTTTCTGGCTATCCTAATCCTGAACGCTATGGTGTGCCAATCGTAAACTGGTATCTTTTTTTAATAACATTTTGCAATAAACGGGTTTAAACTATTATCCTAGACATTTGTATACTTTTCAAAATTACCATATTTTAGCTTCCCTTTATTTGAACTACGAAAAACTTCCTACAAAAACGATGAATTACATGATAATAGTAGGATGGTAACACTCAGTACATTGGTAGGTATCATAGTGAAGTTTTATTACTATCATTGTAAAATCTAAAATGAAGAGTTTCATGTACAAGTTACAGTTACTAACAAACAGTGCTTTTGTTGACTGAACATCAGATTACCGCATTCTATTTACAATATAAAAATAAAAACGTGTAAAAAGACACGAAATATTTTCCTCTTATTTGTGTTGTCTATTATTTACTTAGGTATTCAATGTGCCAAGAAAGTTCTAAGCTATGAAAAATCATAGGAAGTTAGACAATGCTCTTTGTACTGTGGACTCACGTTTATTTTTTCTTACAGGTAAATTAAAACGAGATGACATCCCATTTAGTTGGTGAGTTAGTAACCGCACATGAAACGGAACCAACAACCGCCCAGCCTTTGTGGCACCGACATAAATTTATCACGATAAATTGTTTAGTCCGCTACGGTAACTGGAAAGCATTCGGCAAACGTTGGACTTACTGCATAGTATCTATAAAACGGAAATCGGCGTAATTGATATTGGCATCAACACACTGTAGCACGAACCCACAAATAAAATTCTATGCCAACAGGCACGTTTTAGAATCATTTCAATAAAAGTTATTGTATTGAAAACTGACAATGGGTGACACAGGAAGCGATGCGAGCTCGTGTATTGAAGCAAGTGGACTGTTTATAATTTGTGCATTGTGAGCGTCGAATGGAACGCGTCCAGCGGCCCCAGACCCATTGTGTGTAGCAGCCATACAGATCTAATTGACTTTTTCAGCGAATATCGAGGCCAAGCGACATGGCGACAGTAAAGGCGTTCATTCACAGGGCTTTACAGCGTGACATTGAAATCCGGAAATGGATGCCCGAGGTTGTCCAAAACAATTGTACGAGTATCAGTTATGCATATAAGCCTAGGTAATTTACAGTTTGAAGCTAATATGAAAATAAAGGTATTCGGCTTTTCGTTGAAACGAACACTGCTGTCGCCAAGTCGCCACCAACACGTTTATGCACCATACAATTTATTGTACCTTCTAAAATTAGAGATGTTTTCGAATATCATGAGTCGCCCACAATTTTTCCAACGTTATAGAATTTATAAACAAAGTTTGCCCCACAGCAACATATATTCATATGACCTTCAAATATTCTTTTTTGACGCAATTAGCTGAACTATACTACTGTATGCACTATAACTAATAACCATGTATAGTCGAATAACGTCATATTATCGCTTTACTATCCCTGATGATGTGATTGCATCGTCCATATTCGTTAACGTACTCCGATAGAAACGTTTAGTCATAACGGGTCATATTTGCACATAATGTCTTCAGCTTATCATATAACGCAGGTACTATTATTATGACATGACCTGCTTTATAGTCTGTATCTTTATAAGTCTAACCAGATAAAGGTGTTACTGTTATAATAGACCTCCCCTCCCGTTTAGCGCCACTAAAAAATTACTCCACATCACACTAGTATCTAACCATACGACCGTCACTTACGGTAGTATTAGGATATTTTAAAAGAAAAAGTTCATTTAAATTTAATTTTGTTGAAAGCTCCGTCAAGTTAGTTTAGCATGAGTTAATTGAATTATTGTCAGGGCTCTTCTATTTGACAAAAAAAAGCATTCTTTGCCTTTATAAAATACCTACATTCATATAATATCCTGTATTAAATATTAGAAATAGACAAAATCTTAAAAGCAAGATAGCGCATCTTTAGCCTCACTGGTTTCATGTAAAAAAAAGAAGTAATCGTACATACCTAACTGCACTTAATCAACATTTATATTTTTGTTATTATTATATCATAAATTTGTGAACTAAAATCTAATTCTTCTTTATTTACTTGCTCTGTTATATTAGATTAAATCGGGTAGGGCCGAGGTGAATCTGGTTATTTAGTTGACACGATATGGGTTTAAGCCAGCTTTCTTAGATACGGCGAGTTCAATGCAACGTCGGCTCAACTTGACAAATGACTACCGTGACGTCACGGGCACCGCTTCCTGCGTTCCCTCTACATAAATACATAAATAGACATTACAATATAAATAAATAAATAAATAAACAAGCAAAGTATAAGGGAAATGTTATTACTGTTATCCTGTATTTGTGAGAAAAATAAGTGTTACCTATAATTCAATGTTAAATTTAATTTTAAGACTGTATTTCACTCGTGAAGAAGAATCAATTCGTTAAATATTTATTAGTCGATTAGTAAACAAAATGAAAATTATGATATTTCAAATACGCAGTAACAGATTGATATCTCAGCTCAGTGGATCTGATTTGAACTGATGTCACTTATGGTATAATGAAACACCGGAATATATTCCAAAATAATGTCACCACCATAACAAAACATTAAAACGCGAGTGGGTGGGTATCCGGGACCTAAGAGGCAATATTACACTTCTAACTTTATTACTAAAATACAGCAGCCTGTTTGCGTATAGAAGATTAAATTTTCATAAATGAATAATAAACTGTTATTTTCCCAATAAATTCATCCTCACTTGGCAATATTGTCTGACATTTACAGATTACGTATTCACGAGCGGTCTTGACAACTCTTAAGCAAACGTATCACGTGACAGAAATCCAAATGAATCCATTTAATAAAGTTCACAAATTGTAATAAAAGCCTCGTAAACAGTTTAACGACTTGCCCTCTAGGAGGTCTATAGTCTCAACTCAGTATAAAAACAGGACCATTATAGTTTGAACTGAATTTGACGATTTATGCAAGCAGGGCAACATGAACGGTAGAGGTCGAATCAATCTGGTTTTGGGACCAGTACCGAATCAGCTTGGTATTAGACATTGATGGGTCCGCTGATAATGTCGATCGTGGCGTCCGAAATATCAGACAATTAATTATAACTAGACATATATTATTATTATCAATTGTAACAAAGGTGTGTGTCATGACTGATTTATTTATCGTCAGGTATAAAACAGGCGGTACTACATGGACGATTATTTGAATTGTTGATTTCTTTTATGGTCTTCTTATAAAGTAGTATGGGATAGCTGTAGGGTTTTTCATCGAAATATGTTACTTCATCAGATTGCACTTCACCAACGCTGTAAGTTGCAGTAAGCTAAACTTCTAGTTTTGAAGAGATTCCTACCTGCAACATAAGAGGAGAAGCGGTGAAAAGATGTTCTGATGTCGATCTGACGAAGAATAACACTTGTAGGGGTAAAGTACCTTCAACTAAGTTGAAGGAGGCAGCGAACTATCTAATTTTACATTTATATGCGGGACCGCAAGTTTCTGCAACTGTACAACGGCCAATATACGTGTTTGTAAGTAACTTCACGGGATCAAGCTCTTGTAATATACAAAGTTAAGCTTGACATTTAACTGGAATTGGGTATAATTTTCAGAGATATTGGAGAAATTGAAATGTAGAGAGAAACCGATGCTAGTTCTCGATCGATGCTTATATCCTTATTCGTGTTAATAGGACAATATTTATGTCTTCCTTATGGTTCGCGACCGAGTCTTGTTCAAGATCAAACCAATGTAGGCTCTTCTCGGAAAGCTTCTTTTAAACAAATTCCTAGTTAAAAGATCAATATGTATAAAATACTTTTGTGACCATAAGGCAGAAGAATTGTTGTATTATTTAAGACTGGATCATGTACTTTTTTTACTTCTAGTAAATGAAAAATAAAAGCTTTAACATATTGATTATTGCTGATATCACACAGTCCGTTTTTTATGTACCTGAGATTAGACAATAATGGCTTTTATTTCAATACATTTGAAATTGGAATAAATAGCATAATATAATAAAATACATAATAAGGTCTTAGAAGTAAAAGGAAAAATATTGTGTTAAATAGAATTTCTCAGCAAGGATACAATGTCGTTATAGTTGTCAGTTTGTCACCATGAGAGTTGGCTTTTCTATGCAAAGGACGAGATATAGATTCGAGATCGGCTCCGCGCTATGAATTTATTGGTCGTTACATAAATATTTCCCGGTTTTGTGTCCAGCAACTGTGTTCGTCTCGGCTGTGGACTCTCAATCTTGTCCTGTCACTGTTTTGTTATCCCAGTCCAGTTTGTTAGGGACAAGCTGTGCTTAGATTGTGGCGCGTTTAAATATAAGAGGCCTTATTTTCCTAACGACGTTCTATCCACCTCGGAAGTTATAGTTGACATTTCTTAACGCCATTAGTTATTCGACTTTTAAATTTTTTGCATTGTATGTAGTTTTTTTACCGATTATTCAAGTTCTTATGACCAATTCGTACATGTACGACTTATATGTTACATTTGATTTTGCGAAAAAGTTGTGACGTAAAAATTTAAACATAAAATGAGCTCAGACAAATACCACACCAAAGCAAACATCTACAAATATTTGCAGCAGTAAATCATTTTACTTCCACCTGGCTTTTTCAAGCTCGCTGGTATTTAATTGCAAACCAAACAGCTCTTTGAAAGCTACCTACCAGAGAACGAACTGAAGCAGGGTAACTTAGATAAGTAGGCGACTAGATAATGTAAATACAAAGTAAGGACAGTGCAACGTTTACTTAGCCGCTTTTGTTTTTGTACTAAGCGCTTCTAAGTGGCCAGTTAGTTGCCTTGGTACATTAACTTAGCTTTTATATTAATAATTTGAAAAGGTTTTATGTATGTATATGTTCACTATCCTTACCTGCAGTACTGTAAATTCATTTATTTAACTGAACAAATAATTAATTCCGCATTTTAATCAATTGAAAGTACCTACTTATATTTTAATTAAGTTATTAATTAATCCTACGTAGTAGGTACCACTTAATTAATAAATTTCGCATTTTAGCGAATCGCTTTCACATGTTAGTTAATTAAATATTTAATCTATGTATATTTCAATGTGACAAGTATATATTATGTTAATTCTCCCATTATTTATAATAGTTGTGTTATAGTATTTTGTTCTGAATGATATGCAAGGTAGATTTTTGTTACTCACTATAATAATAATATAATAATATAATAATCAGTGTCAAATCAGAGCTAGAGTGATGGAAATATATTAAAACATCCCATAATAACGTAAACACTAAAATGCAAAATTCATATATTAATGAACCGAATTTAAAATATTTAAGCGAACTAACTACGAGTACATCGACGTGAACTGCTCAACGCTTATTCGTTAAAAAGCGGGTGAGCTTAGATCGGAAAAAAGTTTATACGTGTAGAAGGAACTATGTTATTAGTTCCATAGTTTTGTTTTTGCTGCACCAAACGTTTACTGTAAGTGGTTCGGCTTCGTATGTTAACGTGACTTCCTACCGATATTACGGTAATACTCAAAGCTTTTAAGTCGTTTTTTACATAAGTGGCCATAATAAGGATTGCACGGATATATCAAATTTCTCCACGTCAGAATGGCTATTTATTGGACTACTTAGCAAATACATGCAAATGTTACGTTTATAGTCGTTATGATTGCATTTATTTTGTAAAGTCTGAGTCCATAAACATGTACAGATAAATGTACAGATTAATATAGACACGATTGCTACAGGGAGTTAAATATTATTTTACTATTTTATGTAATATCATTGTAATAACTTTGTATTTAATTATCTACATATACACAGATTTTTGGTACATTACGTATGTATTCAAAGTATAATGTTTATAAATATATAGGCATTACTATCTCTAAATCCATTCCTAATTGTGTCTCAACTAATATAGGTCGTTAAAAAGAAAACAAAATATATCTTCCAAGCTATGCCTTACCGACCGGTTCGTTAAAAAGTCCTCGGTTTTTAACATCATTAGAAACCATGCGCTGTTCCCGGCAGTCACCGCGTACCGTTATACGTTCATCAGTACATCTGACATCTATTAAATGCAAGTCAAAGGTCTCTTGCTCAATCCAATTTATTTTTATCAAAGTCGGTTTAATAGTGTTTTTTGTCGTACGTCCACGATATCGGCTCTCAAATATTTTAATTAGAAAGTACACAAATAAGACGCCTTTACGAACTACGTTTTATACAGCCGTAACCACGCGACAATGCGTCAGCGTCAGGCACCGGACGGTGGCCTCAAGTAAATTGGATAGCGATCGAAGCGTAACAGAATTATCCGATAAAAAATTCTAACCCTTCCTTTGTATCTTTACGTAACTGTATGTAAGTATATAAAGAAATGGTCTCCTTGGCTTAAGCCAAGAACAATATGACATAAATCCAAGATGGTTACAGTATGGCATAGGTAATTATGAAATTGACCAGATGGTAAGATACTGGAAATATCTAACAATAGTTACTCGTTTCCTTAACACAATTCAAAAGTTGCTGTAGTAAAAACTAGTATTAGACACTGATGTTAATTTTAGACACTTTTTCTACTTGCAAAAGCAAGTGACAAATCAGTGTGGACATTTGGAATGATTAGCACTAACATAAAATAAGGTACAAAGAGGACGCGGTAGATTTATCGCGAAGAGCGGGCATCATCGTAAATATCCGTCTTACGCTTCCACTTCCTCTGAACTCCTCTATTGATTTATAGCTGCGTTTTAAAAGCTAACTTTTTATAAAGCGACTTGGGACCAGTTGTTACCAACTGTCTGCGGCATCTGGCTTCTTTAGCTCAGTTTTTAGTTGCCATTTCGAGAACTTTGTCATTTTAAACTTCGAGTAATATTATTTCGAAAGTAGACGTCTCCTCTCAATCTGAAGTTATAAATGTGATTTAAATTTAAATTTATATTTTAATAAATGGAATTGTCGAGCAATGAATTTTATTCGAAACGAATTAAACAGGACAAAGCGATAGACACGTCAATAGTCTAGTAGTTGTATTCAACTGCGTGTAATCTAAGAAACTGCTATTAAGCACTATTGATATATCAATGGTACATATTTTGTTTTAGTGAACATAAATCCTTATTAATCCTCATTTGGTAGTCGTTTCAATAAGCAATAATAAGAAGCAAGACCGGCCTTTACTATAATTTCCATGGAGCACCTTGTTATAAATCAAATACTGGTGTAGTTGTCATCGGGAGTATAATGTAGAGGACAAACCGGAATGTTTATGAGTATCGAGTGCTAAGACGATTCCAGTTTTGTTCTGGTCTACTCTCCCAGCGGCTTGCAGTGCTTAGCTACTTGTGCTATCTTCCTGTCAGTTTGTTTAGCTTAACACTAACTTAATTGGCTATAAATTAAGTTCTTACAAGTTGGCCGGTTCCCGACCATGCGATACGCTTTCTCGTCTCGACGATAAGAAGGTTATCGCCAGCGGGGAGATGTTGAAAATTTATGCGCATCGGTTTAATCTACATTGAGCATTATTAAAGTGTATTGTTGTTATATGATGGCTCATATTTTTTGATAAACAACACAAGTTATTTATGTGTGATCGTTAACTTTGAAAGATTTAATGCGACGGTCGATCTTTGATGATGAGTGTGATTATTAGGAACGGACTACGATTAATTTGACCACGCATTATTTGGATAGGCTTTTTCTAAGAATTCTTGACACGACATCGCGGCCAAATGCTAGCTTAATATATAACGATGAAAAATATGCAAATACAGAGCTTCGCAGGATATTAATATCTACCTACATGCTGTTGACATTAATTACCTATTGACTAAGTTATACCCATGCTATATTTATTATTTACTACGTTTACCTTGCAACAATCAAAGAATAACAGAGAACGTCAATATGAGTATTCATTCGCATCAAAGTAACACATGGAATGGAAATGCGCAACTGTGGCAGAGGCAAATGATTGCACAGATATTGTGTACGGCTTCCCTCGCAGTCCCCTTTTCATTTAACATCCGAGTTCGTTCTAGCCGAGCCATGAGGAGGAGTTACAATTAGTGGCAGAACTAAAGTGTAAAAGTGTCTGATACGCCCACTTTAGGCTGCGAACACACGCGTGAAAAACACTGAGACTGTGTGTGTTCAAATGTGATGAAACCTAATAGATATTATCTAATGTAGGTATGTATGTGTATCAGTGTATTCTACGACGTTCGTACGATCATTACTATAATATTTTGTGTAAATTTAGTTACAAGCAATTCCTCATTCCGTTGAAAGAAGGATCCGTCTATCCAATATAGTCATCTTAATAATGACTATAATTTATTGAGTGTAAGGAATATAGCTTAACTTAGTTTAATTGTTTTAGGAACGGTAGCCCATAGAAATGTAGCTAATATGTAGTTAGTGAAACAACCTTGTTTTAATATGTATTGCAGTTCGACTAGACAAGTAAGATGGCCGCATCCTAACCATACGCGAGGGTAGTATGTTAAGGCGGGGCAACGAACACTTTAGTGCTGAAGAACTTTATCTTCCACACAAGAACGTTCTTTAACGGTTGTGCGCGTAACAAGTATCATTAAGTTTAACGGTGCATAGTGCATACAAGACATGCTAAGAAGTTAAGAACATAACCGCGGTAATTATACATTTATGAGTTAAGCTTCACCGCCTTGAACGCAATTTCCTAATTTCCATATCAAACAACGTTTCTGTAAGAACCCATAAACTTGAACGCTCCTCTGACTTAAGTGGCATATTTCTTTTTGATATTAAACAAAATGCACACAAGCTGTAGTTAAATGCATTTCGATAAACTAACATGTCTACAAAAGACTTTCACGTGAATAAAAGATAAACTTCTGTCAAAAGGCTATTTATGGATTTGCACCCAAGCCGCAACGTGTAATTAATATAAATTGTTCAAAGCTCTCCTAATAAGCCTTTTCGGCTGCTTAGTAATCCTTATTTATGTAGATTTCATTTTAATTTAGTTAAGTATCTTAGCAACATGTAACGAACACAATTGCTTTTTCGATTAACTGCGCTTCCCCTTAACGGGTTACATTCTACGCTGGGGATTATGTCACTTCACGCGGGATGTTCTCGTCATGTCCTGTTTACCCTCAGGGACCGAGAGGGCATCATGGTGTATGTGTCCCTCTCTTGTAATTCTTTTAGCCTGTTTGTCTTGGATTAAACGCATATCTTTGCTTTTAACGCTACTGTTTGCTCGCCCACCTACATAAATATTTGTAAGAATGCGCCCATTTACCTTCTCGGTTATGAACCTTTTAATTGCTCTTCTTATTTTATACTTTTGAATTATTGCCGCGATTAAATTAAACCCGCTCGTAAACGCACTCGTAAAAAACGCTCCACATTTACTTTCAAAAATAAACGTGTCGAATACTGGGTTGATGTGATTAGAGCTATGATTCGATTTGATATGGGTCGCGGTATCTCGTGGATTGTGATCAAAGAAAACGCTTCGGACGGCGATGGAACTGGTGTTTCGTGCAACTGTACATTCGAACTAATGACATCGGCATTGTTCACGTTTCAGATCGATCGTAAGTACACTCGAATACACTGTTAGCTGTTGCGGAAATCACAAATAAGGTCTACGCATTGAATTAGTTCGAGATTCGAGCGATCAAGATCATAAAGTAGCGAAGTAGTTCGAATAAACAAGTGTGCTATCGGCCGCTATGCAAAGGAATGTTTCGTTTTAATTATAGACTGGACCGTTAGTTGGAAAATAGATTTTGATTCTCATGTAGTATTGTGGTAACGAAGACAGGAGTTCCGTCAGTCAAAGATATTTCTCAAATTCAATCATTTGTAAAACGTACACAATTTATGAGTATACTTTTAAAGGTTTTTGTTAGTAGGTATTAAACATGCTTAATACTTACGCTCCTTAACAGCAATTTAAACTTAATTTTATTTAATAGGTAAATAATATCACATAAACATACAAGAACAAATAATAGAACGTATAAAACCTACAAATTATAAAAGTTCAATTTTATTATAGCGTTTCTATTATCAACCAAGATTTAAAAACAAGAATTTCTGTTATTAAACAGGCATAGAGAAGCGAATTGATCACATCTGAGCCTAGGGTGGAATAAACGACACGTCAGAACTTAAATCAGATACATAGCAAAACATAACCATTCCGTTCGTCTTTACGCCTTCGCTGTTCGTACAATTGCACACTGCTTGGATAATATTCGCGTTGCGGCTATCGGATTTGGTGTCGATATCGCTTTGTAACGGTCTTTGTATCGACTGCATTCTGTGCATTTCCTTTTCGATTGCCTTTCGTGTTTTGATTGTATCTCGGACGATATGTATGACGTACGCCGCCGTAACTTGATTATTATGTTCTTCGTCGCTTAAGTAATGTGAAGTAGAATCAATTACTATAACATAGGGCATATAATAATAATTATTAAATCACATTAAAGTTTAAAAGATATTATATACTAACAAAGTTGAAGGAATAATAAAGGAAAAAATTTAATCATATCAATTTCTTTGATAGATTAAAGATAATTCGAATGCGTGTTTAATATAGTATAGATGCGTATAATGATCACCTCTCGATAATCTTCAATACGATGCTCGAAATCAAAGATCCGCTCACCGGTCAAACAATCAAAGATTTGATTGATTATCCCAATTGAAACACGCTTCGTTAGCGGCCGCATCCATGCGCACATCTGTCGCATGGTCCACGAAACTTCTGAGACTTACAAAAACCGACGAGGCCTGCTAGACAGAGACAAACCTATACAACATTTTCTTCTGTCAGAGTGAGACGAAATCGAATAAAATTATCCCTAACGGGGGTACAACTGTCCTTCGGGTTCGGTGAGTTTCGAAAGAAATTTGGTTTCGAGTCTAAAAAATTACATTAATCGAAATTCATGAGCTGTCATATCGATAAGCGATAGAAACAATTGGTGTGAGCGTAGTTCAATTTTTAAATATTCGAATATTATTTTTTTTGCGTTAATGTTAGTTCCGAAATAGGACGAAGACAATATAAGTCGTTCGAATTTCTAAGAAACTAAATAAAGCACAGTAATAGTTTCTCGTAATCCTTTACCCATCCGTATCGTAAAATGTAACAGATTTGTGCCTGGGATTTCGTTTGAATACGTTAGTATTGGGGTGACTTTGAAAAGGATAATAATGTTAGGTATGTAAATAATCTATCGTTTAGATTACATAATTAGTTTCTATAATAGATCTATCATACAAGTTACAAACCTCTGGAATCGACACAAATGGGAACAGGTTGTTTAAGTTAACGAACATAATAAATGATCTCTCATTTATTACCCATGTTTTTTTAGTCCGTGATTAATTTATAATGAGTTAATGATATTCAAACATAAAACGAATATCAATAAAAACTTTTCGATGTAAGCCAAATAAATTCAGAATTTAATACTGCCCAGAAAATATGGTTTTTTGGCTGCTTCTTTTCTTTTTAATTTTACGCTGTGCTATAAAAGCGATCATTTTATTTTACATAAAGTGTTTAAATTTATCGTTCTTGTTTTTTTGTGTGTGTTCTCCATAAAACTGCACCTACGTACCCCATATGTTGTTAATTGCTATTTAAAAAAACTTTTATTATCATATATTTTATTACATATTATGAACCTATTATTTACAATTTTTAAAGTGGTGAACATAACAAACACTGTTTATGGGCCGTAATGGTAGGAAGTGTCGAGTTGATTTTGAAATGCGAGTCCATAACCACTTAGCGTTCAGATCCAGTTTTCTTGCTGGAAATGTATGCTATTGTCTCCAGCGAGATATAAAATACCGATATGACCCTGCGACGTCTTCGTTGCAAGAAATATTCAAGGGATACGGCCCACACTTTTAATAGTGGTTACATCATTTCCACACAATGAGGGTCCCGTCCACACCCATTCTCTGTCCGTATGATTTGAAATTATAGCACCGTTTTATTTGCTCTCAACGCATTTATATGCGGTCGCCAAGCCGCACATTGTGCTACAATATTATATGTTAAGGCACGTACATACATAACGCCACGCTACGCGGTCCGCCCGAGTGTCGCGCATGTGTCCCAACACTCGCAACGCGCAATCGCGTGGGAGGCAGAATGAAGCAGTAATTTAATCCTTGATTGTGTTCACATTTAATTTATTCCCCGCACGATCAAATTTGGTACATGTTTGTGACCATTTGTATCATTGTAGTGCCAACTTGATTTAACTCACCTTTTACGCGCCCGAATGGGTGACATCCAGACTGCTTTATTTAAAAACAGCCCTTATTTGGAAAACAAAATGGGTTGTCTTTTATACTTACAACAAACAATTGTACTCCGTATGGCTATTTATACAGGTTGCGGCAATTAAAGAATATGGACGAATAAGTATCAATATGACATTTATCTCTTACGTGTAATTATATCAATTAATAAATAATCCAGATAAAGGGCTGCGGTTATATTTACGACGTTGTAGGTACCGATCAAGATATGCCAGTATTCATAACACATATTATCCCTTTATATTAAAAATAGGTTTTTAGACCGTTCTGGTATAATTTTAAAATAGTTTAAGGACTATCGTCTCGAATCATAATTATAGGCGGACCGTTGAGAGCAATGGCCATAAAAACTTTAATGATCCTATAATGTAACATCAATAAAGTAAATTGGCAGGATGCATCCATAATAAGTAAATGGGTCAACACTTCGCTCGGTTTGCTATTCAGAACGGCTCGTTATTTAGATATTTACGTAATTTCCCTAATTGTAGGTTCTTGAAGGTATATTGTGGCCAATTTTGAAGCCATTGTTTGTAGTTGATTGAAAGGAACACCATTCTATATTTCGCTTCGAGAGCTTTCTAATGAATTCTCGTTCGGTTACTTCGCGATATTGAGTGACATTTTATAGTCGCGTTGGAAGGCAAGGTTAAAATGTTGGACTGTGTTTGGCGCAAAAACAATGGACAAGGAGAGGAGTTGATGAAAATAAGGATGCTGTCTCGATACGTTGTACATATCGCAATAATCGCGAGGTGTACGAGCACATATTTCATGAAAAATTCATATCGTTGCCGGGGCCTAATGATGCTGATGCCAGCTTTTATTGCCAAGGGGAACATATCTTTCATTAATCGTTCATTCCAAACACGTATACGTTCCTTATTAGTCTTTAACTTTAATAGTTGTATTTCTTATTACATATAACTGTAATAATATTTAACTGCAGTGTCGACGTTTGCCCTTCATCCTAATGAAATCTTTTAAAATAATCTAGAAACATACATGGAAGATACAAAAATGCATTATTTCAAATGTAATAACTTTAATATTTAAATAGGTAAATGTGTAATGTACGCAGGCTTTTCACGACAATATTTTTTATACATGTACGTATTATTACCCTTTAAAGTATTAAAAATTATTAAAATTCAAATGTATGTAATATACATGTCTATAGTGCGGTAATGCTTTGTTTTTTAATATATATAATAAAATCAGGGATAAGGTCTTTTTAAACAGTCGTAAATACAGCATTATAAGTATTAGGTACATCTTAACAACGGAAGTGTATTCAAGCGGTGGTGGTAATATGGTCTCCAATCTTAGTAAAAAGATTAAATACACGTACATAAAACCATAATTCGCACACTACTTATTAAGACTATTCCAAAACTAATAAATTCACAGAAAATAGATATACATTTATTTAAACTCCTCGAATGATACAAATCAGTACCAATATAGAGAAAACCAATATGGAATATTCGCATCTGCGGACTATATCACTCAATTTTATTTTATTTTTGCTCCATATCCAATAACCTACTTACACTAAGAACAGGGAGGGAGCTGAAATTGAATTTCTACTTGTAAAAACGGGCCGGTAATAGAGTTTACCTTCAGCAGATCAAATAAAATAACAACTAACGTACGGCAGAGACAGCTCTCGTACACGCTCATTCCATGACACTCTCCTTTTGAGATTTACTTTCCAATCGCGAGGCAAACGTATACGTATGTTTTTTATCCTTTAATTTTCTTACTCATTCATGGCAATACAGCAGAATCTAATGAAAATCCATATGTAGGGTGGCTGGATTCTTCTTGGTAGATGTCTTTCGACGCCTACCATATTGTAACTTTTTTTAAATTCAGTTATAATATTACGTCTATATCTAGCCAGCGAATTCATACATTGAAATCTTGTTTTTTTTTTAAGATTATTGCACTTATTCGTTATCTGATATTTACAACTGATATTTTTACAGTCATACGAATATACAGTCAAAATATTTTCATTGCTCCTTGTATTCGTTGTAAGGTTCTTATTAAACATGAGCTCCGATAGTACAATGGCAGACATTTCGTAATACATTTGTTAAAAACCCAAAGCTTAACCGGATTTTCTAAACAACCAACTAAATTTACATTTAAATCAGAATATTATAATGTGAATCACAATTGAAGTCAGTGTCATTATAACATATATTGTGGTCGGACAAAGCCTGCTGGCTTCTGGTTCTACCACTTAATAATGTAACTCGAATCAAGTGTGATTGTAGGCACTTACGAGTACTAGATTTGTACTGCCGCGAAATAATGTTTTCTCGCTAAAGATGAAACGAAGCAATCCAATTTTTATTTATTACGAAGTGTATTATTGTAGTTATTTAAAGTATCAACCTCGAGATACAAACGACATTAAGTCTAATAATAATGCAATGTTAGGCATTCCAGAAAACACTTTTTGCATGGTATCGATACCTATAGTGATTGAGAACCGAAAATAAAATGTAGTAAATAAAAAAAATGTTAGTAAACAATAAAAATATTAGTAAATTTAAATTTAGTAAGCACTGTTAAAAACGAAAACCGATACAAGTATATTTATCAAAATTATTACCAAGGTTTTAACAGAAATATTTTTTGAGCTGTTAGGTATTGTCAAAAGAAATATGTACATTTTATTATTACTGAACATGCTTAACAATTACTGCAGAGCTTGCATTTCATCTTTGTCAGCAACATCTTTACCACTGTAATGAGTGGAAAAATAAAATCATCAATACATTTATCCACTATTAGTCCACTGGGTTGTTTTATTTACGTACATTTCATACGACTGATGACATTCATTTTATCCTGTCACTGATCATTTTTAGATGTTCCTTTTTTCATATCTTTTCCACTTTGATAAAATCTATTTTGAACTCGCTACACGATACCGACAGAGGTAAAACAGGTCCCTTATCATAGGTAAGTACATGAGAACGTATTCCCATTTCTTGTACCAATGCTCAGGTCGCGGTCTGTGTTCTCCCAAGAAAATTACATTTTTTCTCCGCCATTTGGCGCGCTAGCTTAGATTGTATTTTATCTTTATGTGAAATCATAATTCATGCTGTTTTTGCGTTCTCCCTGAAGAAGGTTCTTAGGTGTTTAATGTTTTCGCGTATATATAAATTTATCTCCCACTATTGTTTATTGTAAGTGATGAAATTGCTGTCCTTGATTGAAATTTACTAACGTTAAAAGATCATCACAATATTATTCATGACAATACGCCTTCTTTTCATTCCTCAGTTAATAATAGTCTTATTCTGTTGATATAAAAACTGCCAAAAACACTTAGACATATATTTGTTTAAACAAATGGATTAGCTTTTTGCGAATTAACAATATTTAATCTACACAGACATCTCACCCAGCAGGTATCAAAAACGTTGTTTGCTTATTATATAAATATGTATTTCGTAAGCTGGCATTTGTTTTGTACGGACCTTTATTTGACCCCGAAGAGCGACCGGGCGCTACCCACAAAACAAAATGATAAATGAAGATCATCGGTAGTTACGCGTTACATAAACGCTGATGGATTGATTGTTAACGACCGTGTGTGTGCCCATCGATCGATTAGTTCCTGCCCGAGAGCCGCAGGCCTGACTTATTGACGATTAAGCTTTAATGGGTTTTAGAAATTTCAAGTGTGAGCTTACGAGATCCTTGCTCGTGTAAAAAATGGAATCGATTTTTGGTCGCTTTTTTATTAACGCTAATAGATAGCCTCGTTTAATGACTTTGACGGTACGCAGACATCATTTTCTCTCTCGCGGTAAACGAAAACGTTAACGTTACATAATTCAATGGCGTAACTAGCTTTCGATCTCGCTGAACCGTTTTTCTTCTAAGCTTTCTACAAGTGGTTTGAAGTCAAATACGAAAGATTAATTAAATAATATTCAATAAGCGCTGTTTGATTAACAAAAGGGTAATCTGCGGCGGCATCTAAAACAAATACGCAGCCACTCGTCGAGCTGATTTCAATCACCGTCATTCATTATTCACTCACTTCCCTTTGCAGTTGCCGAAGTGTATTCACCGGTTTTGTTTTGTTTAACTTTCATATTTCAAAGTCTTCGAGACCGAGCCGTGCGATACAATGCTTGTAATGAACGAAATGCTTAAATTTCAATGTAAACATTTTCGATGACGTGAAAGTTAATTGTCCGAAAACGTGTAATGTTTTTTTGAGAAATATATTTGAGATAACGCTATTTGATTTAGGATAGTTACAAGAGACCAAACTTGGTATTATTCAGTAGATAAAATACACTTTGATATTCTGTGTCGGAGTAGCATGTGTAGAACTCTCGACCACATTTTTTGTTATCATTAGTTGACGTGAAATAACACTTCTGTTGCGTTGTATCGTGATCCAAAAAAAATAAATTGTGTGAAAAATTACGATGATTATTCTAATAACGGTTGGATGGCCGGACTCGTTTGATGGCCTCTGTCAGAGATTGGCGTCATTAACCGCAATGATAGCGACCTACAAGAGTAATTTTGTTTTCTTTGCTACTCGTTCCAATGTAACTTTAGCATGGAAAATATTTACTTCATCTTTGAATAAACAACTGACGCGCGTACAAAATGTTGCTTTAACTTTTTGTATAACACTGAAAGCATAGCGAGACTAGGAGCGTATTTTGCTTCGGGCTTGTGCGTTTTTGAATTTAGTTTCTGATTTACATACAAGAAAGCGCTCCTGGCTGCGTCAATTTAGTTTTATTTTTGTATCTATTTTAATGATAAAACTCATAACCTTGCTATGTCAATGTACAGTACAATATTAATCGTTGAAGAACGCGAGAATATCTTTAAAATGTATATATAACACAATGGACACACATACAACGAAGACACTGATTGGCAGGTATTTATTAAGAAGTATAAATTCCGCTTCATAATAATTTATTAACATAAAACAACCAGTCATCGTGACGTGTACCTTTTAGCCATTTCGTATGACATCATTTGAGCTCTTCATCACTCCCGAGGAGTTGACATTTTCGGGCTTCTTACTTCAGGCGGGTTGGTCCTTTGTATGAGGCAATTAAAACGACTGAGGCCCGACGGTTAGCAGACGCCTGTCACTCTTATCAAATACATTAAACTTGCCCCTCGAATCGAACATTTAGCTTTTTCTTGTTCGTTTTTTTTTTCATCCGTAAACCCACTTCGAGTTCTTAGATAAGCATAATGTACGTCCGAGAAATAATTAAAAGACCCGTATGGATGTACTCAGGGCATTCGGTTGAAAAGTAGTTATTGCTAATTAAATTTTTAACGGTTTATGTTTCCAGTATGCTTTTGTACATGCGATACAGGCTACTAAAATTATGTTAATTGCACTTAATAAAATTTAATACTCACAGAAGTAAAGTAATAGCTTGAAACGATTTTAACATGGAAGCTAAAAGGTAATTGTGATCGTTTTATGTTGCCGTATTGCAGACTAAAAAAAGCAATGAAATTATACATACACCGTCACAGTTATAATATTCAAACAGCACACTCGGTCATTAAAATATACTTTGGTATGGTAACCGACAGCGCCATACGTGATTATTATTAATTGTACTTCATATAAATCTCTTCTTAAAGTATCTCAAGAATTGACTAACCGTAGCCAGAAGACTATTTGAAAATCGCAATGGCTGCCTACAAACCTTTTTTATGAACTATTAAACATTTCTAGTCCCCTAAATTCTTAAAGGGTCTCGAATAAAAGTCCTTGAGAACAGTTTCCTTAATGTTGCCCGTTTATTCTCAAAGGATAAATTTTGCTTTACGTTCCTAGCGGGATAAACCGCAAAATGGACGTAAGGGCTAGTTTCAGTGGTGTCCGTGGTCAGTCAGAATTGCTGCCGAAGTTATACTAAGTTATCATATCATAGATAAATTCTTCATGCGTAATATTTGTAGGTAAGTATATACATATGTTAGGGAGAAGGGTACATTTTTTGTACTAAAATTAGTAAGCCGGACTGACTTTCTCGATGATAGTTGTCGCTATGGTCCGTAGTTTGTAGTGAGGATAGATGTTTCATAATCCCAGATGTACACAGACATACATAGATGTGACGCCAGATGACATGGTCGGAATATTTACCGACATGCCGTGTCCATCTTGTTGGTAGCACTTTTATTTTTATGAACTCCAAGCGTTAGTATATTCATATTTATATTATATTGCGGAAAAGCATTTGTCTGTTCTTTCAGGCCATAACAGAGCAACGAATCAATATGATCTCTGATATAGGGGATAGATGAAAGAAACCTTTTTGTGAGAAAAAGTATCTTATTCCACAGAAAAATCCGTTTTATTCGAACAAGCGCGAAAGATGGCGTTACGGGCGCAATAACGGTATGGCGTGTGAACAAAATAAATTCTCTTGAACGCCGCTGATAACAGCTACTAAACTATAAAATCACCATGAACAAAATCATTAGCGAAAAATCCCCAAGATAAATATTTTTTTTGTACTTTGTTAGTATGTTCCATTGTAATCTTATAATAATTAAATAGTTCCGACATGCCGCCACTAGAGGCGACACGGGTTTATATGTCACACCTCTAAATTATTCCCGATTCAAATACATTTTGGAAGTTTCAGCTGGTTTCGCCGATAGTAAAGGGAAATGGAGTAAAATTGTTCTCCACCTAAGTTTTTATTTATTTAATATACCTGTCTTATCTTAGGTTTCACAGTAACATTAAGAAACTTAAACGAAAATGTATGAAGATGTAAAAAAGTCAGTCATCCGTACATGTCTCAACTGTCTTGTCCAGAGGAAATGCTTCATTGTGTCTATATTATATCGTTTGTGTCCACACATTGCAAAAACATTACGGACTTTACTATTCAATTACTGTCAAGAATCTCAGTCTCGTAAGGTCTCTTCGAGTTAAAACAACCATCGTTACTAATATCACTATGCCTTAGCAGGCATAAATCATATCTTAAGTATGTATAACTTTGCAACAAAGAAAAGTGTTAGTTGTTTGAAAATAAGCGCTTAACGGTTTGTTCCTTAGCCGTGCAACAACCTGCATCGTGCAAGTATGAAAGCATCTTACAAATGCGTTGTAATGCTAATCGATGTAAAACATATTATATAAAGATATATATAGATGAAATATTACTTAGTCGCACAATAGATATCACCTCAATGTATTCCCAAAAGTTTAGGCAATTATAATCTCGTGGTGGAGTCGAGTATACATAGGTACTAATTTGTATGATGGCCGGAAAGCAATCAAGTTTATTCACGCTTCATTCGTTTATATTCAAAGTGAGCTCAATCAATTTATCTAGTTGTAACAACGTATAAACTACTTCGGGCGATATAGCTTACTACAAATCTGTTATATCAAAGTTATATTTGACACACTAATACTGTGTTTGTAAAAATGTTCCGCTTTAAAGGCATTTTTAGATATAAATCGATTTAGATACGACTACATATGTAACATGTACATAACAAATATTTACGTAGCTGCTCACGATTGGTGTATCTGAACAATGTTGGTTACTTCTTCGTCCTCATCGCTTCTAAAATAAAAACAGACATGATTTTATAAATACTTCACAACCGATCGTATTTCTGATCAATAATACTTTGTAACTATCATAATATAGCTTTTTGATGTAAAACATCCACTTTATACACGTACGATTTTTAAATGCCGTTGTTGTAATACCACGCTTATGTTAAATGGAGTGTGTTGACTGACGTGGCGTTTTGTTTGTTCGTAGTTCACGGCAGCAAGGCCCGGCGGGGAGTCATCGTGCTTGCAGGGCCCCGATTGTTTCATGGTGAGTAACAATTTTTATAACAACTTACTTAACCGTTCTGGTTGCGCAAAAGATTTTGAACTTAATTTGAAGTCTGTAAGATGTCGGTAATAATTAATTTATTTACATATCGATTAGTATTTAAATAACAAGATTCATGTATCATAAAGAAGGCAAAGTATGCGTTAAATAACACGTGCCAGTGTATGAGGCTATGCTGTCTCTTTTAGGTGTTTTTTTCCGACCCCTTCTTTATTCCACTGCCGGACACGGGTCTCCTTTCATAGTCAGAAAGCCGAGTGCAGATTGGCGGACTTAACACATCTCATAAACGTTGTATAATTTATCACTTTGGCCTTTAGGAGTAGCGACGCATAATCAACTGTTCGTAGAATTTCTACTTTATTTGAGGTTGATTTTATAATTTTTTAAATTATTGTAATATCTAAAATACAATGTTAAATGTATCAAGTAACGAACTTTATTCGATATACATTTGATGATATACAAATAGGTATGAATTAGGTAAATTGTAAATATCTGGGTTCAATTTCAAATTTTCTAAGAAACTATACATACATTTGTTAAGTATTGACCATTATTTTTTCACTGTGAAACGATAAATAGCTCAGAAAATTTACGTGCGAGTACACATATGTACATGACATTATCATACTAGCTACATTACAGTGACATATTTTTTATTTTCCTTTTCATTGCACATTCGAGTCGTTTGTGGCAATATGTGTCACGATTAATCAAACGTATTTCATACCAAGACCGCGAGATAAATCCAAGGTGCTAAGCCACCACAGTAAGTCGTTGATGTCATTTGGTTTATAATACTTATTTAATGAAATAGCCAGCAAAATAGCAAAAACGAATAAACGAAGAATTTAAATACTTTCTTGAATGTGTCTAACAGGCCGTCCATTAATCACGTGATGTTTTTTTTTTTGCTTTTTACCCCTCCTCCCCCTTGGTGATACATGGTGAGGTTTAAGACATATGACGCCGCTTTTCCGTTCAGTATCCCGAAACAATAAATACACGTGATGTATTACTACAACAAAAATATAACGGGGGGGGGACGTGATATAGCGTGATTTTATATAGAACACACACCCCCCTTTCGACCCCCACGGGCGTCATAGAGATAGA
>DWGJ01000793.1:0-25153 GCA_018246895.1 Aspitha aspitha aspitha | reverse complement strand
ATACAAAAATAAGCAAAACAGAAAAAGGGGGGGGAAAAAAGAAAAGAGGGGGGGGGGGGGGGGGTGGAGGGGGGGGGGGGGGGGGGGGAGGGGGGCGGGGGGGGGGGGGGTCTGCTGCTGGCGTCCCTCCAAGTTGTGCGCCACCGCGATTGTGTTTCGAGTATCCAAACTTTCATTTGTATCCGGATATTTGGGGAACGGAATTATTTGGCGTGAAATTTCAGAGTTTTAGACATGTATCATTTCACTTTTATTTGATTATACCCATGTTGTTCTGATCGAAGTTAAAGAAAAAACGATAGTCATGTTGGTAACAGTACTAGACAATAATATTAACGTTTCCTCATATTGGTCAATTCGTTTAGTATTTGAGACGTATCGAATTTTACATAATTTTTTGTTGCTAGCATTTAACTAGGATGTCACAAATATACATACTATGATGGATAATTCCGAAAGTTTGCTTTCAAGAACCGCAAACGATAATGGAGTTTTCACAGTCAAACAACCGAGCTCTGTAGATTGTTTTAGTTCATTGTCGCCTTCATTACAACACCCGGTCTCATCACTGTATTGCGTTTCAAAAAGTTGGCGAAATCCATAGTACCTAATGCAAACATTTCATCCTAGAATTGTATTGACGTGCAGTGTAAAATAGCAGAATATTTTAACAAAGTCATTATTACCAATTAAAGAGCGTTTTTCTTCTCTGTTGGTAAACCGATTTGCCTTTTATTCTTTTGGTTTGTTACTATTGTCGAGTTTTAGTGGTATCACTAAAAACATTTTGGAAACACAATAAAAATTTGTTGGAGAATTTCTATTATCAAATTTAAATTTTATGATCTAGTTTGGACCTTTGCGCACCGGGCGAATATTTAATTTATAAGTTTTCTAGCAATTATTGTAAACAAAACGACAGACAATTTTACAGAAAAAGACAGAAATAGTAGGAAATCGATAAGTACCTAGTTACATTTCTTTTTTAATTTTTGTCCTGATCTGGAGTTTATTGTGGGCGACCTATCTATGTGACCTAAACGTAGGGTAACTTCACACTAATTGCCGACTAAACTTTGGGCTATGTTTTACTGACAAACTAAACGTTTATAAGGAAATTTGTCACTTAATCACAACTTCAGTGCAATTATCCATATGGTGACATTGGCTATGCTTTTCCATTAATTTACATCTAATCCAAATGATGATCCAAAGTTTTGAGCCTCACTACGAGTATGTCGGGACTATCGAAGTCATATTGAACGAATAAGAGTTCTACCAAAAACTGAATTAGTTCGGATCCAATAATATTAAAAAAGAGTTTCCTAAATTGTACCGTCATTGTAGATTGTACCGTCAACATCCAAAATAGTAATATGTATTCATCATTTTGGTGATTTACCCAGCCGTGTATTGTTTGTACCCGCGGATATATTATTAAAAGCTATAGGAACATTTGTAAAGCACGGCCAAAGGAAACAATTGTCAAAGTTTCCAAGTACACGAGTAATTTTGTTTATTATACAAGGGTCTGTCACAAACATCGTAACTTGTCTGGTACATAACAAGAGTTCAAAGATGTGACGAGCGCTTCACTTGTTTCTCTCGACAGACCGGCAAAGGTTCACAAACTTCGCTCGCTCGTGACAGACCTTAGTAGACAGCTACGAAAAAGATAATCCATCTACAGCATATAATATTCAACAGCTGTAATTTCATGTCCTTCTAACGTCGTCTTAGCTACGTTCTGTCGTAGGTTTCCTCAATCATTCCCTTATTTCAGACAGTCCTTGAGTCCTCATTCATGTTTCATGTTATTTAATAATAATAATATTGCATAATAAAATAGCCATAACCAGTAACTCGACAAATGCAGACTGGAGTACATAAAGTACGCTAAAGGGTATCAAGTTAACGAGTGTGACCTGTCAGTGCGATATTAATGGGCTTTTCAGTAGTGATGAGTTATTTATTATGTTGTTGGTAACGTGTGTTAACATTTGTTACGTTACGTTAACTTGTTCTATTTTTAAACCACCTTTTCACTAACTTTATCTGGACTTTTTATTGGAATACGGGAGTGTTTTCTTAAATGAGTAAAGAGATGGCGTTGGCTAATGAACAATTGACTATGATGACATTAGACGGAACACATTAAGCCGTAAAAATCTTAAGAGACTACTTCACGGGCGCGTACCTTGATAAATTATTCAGGTGCCTTTGGTCTCCTCTTTGTTGCTCCGAATCTTTTGAGAGAGCAGACAAATTTAAATAACATAACAAATGCCATCTGCATTTATATGTTTGTTTGTATTGATGTATGTACGGTTGTTAACTATTCTTTTCCTAATAACAATTGCTGTAAAACAACTTTATTATTGCAATGATTTGAACGAATTTAGGATTTAATCAATATAGGTAATTAGCAGCTGTCTGGTTACCTAATATAGTATCGTAATCGTTCGGCGTAATAGGTATGGGTGAAGTATGGATACCTGGCTCAATTCTATGTACATATATATACATAAAATATTATAAATTAATTATCAACATTATTCTGTAGGTACTTTTACTTTTTTCTTTCTGTGGCAGTATATGAATATCTAAATTAATGATTCGGAAGTTTAATTAACCGACAATTTTATGTTTAGGCACTTGGCGTTCCTTAAAAAAAATTCAATTATGTACGCTTTGTGTCAATATGTCTTATACCGTGTGACGTCCAGCCGAAAGCCAGTTAAGAATAATAATAATTCCATCACGCGATTGCATCCTTCCACGTGATGTACAAGCAAATACAAGATGGACTTTACATTCAGCAATGCAGTTATAAAAATGAAACACATACATTTCCCAGGCACTAGCATCCATATAAAGGAATCCTGAATCATTTACGTTCGCATTCCTTAAACGCGGCTTGTTTTAATACTTTAAGATAACACTGTTTAGTGAAGCCCCGCGACCACAACGTTCAGCGATTGTGGAAACAATGTGAAAATGGTAACCGCACGTACTTTACGTCCCGCGGCGAATGTTTGCGCTGCAGTTGGTGGCGAGGTGTGTCAATAAATGCATCGGAGTGCGGTTTAATTTCGCTTGCGGTGTGCCAAGGATATTGGCGACCTGGTTTCCAATTTCCAGTTTTCGTATTTGTAACGGATTTTATTTGAATTGAGAATTGTTTTTGAATAATAGGGGACGGTATGAAATACCTATAATAAGAACGAGTAACGGTAACGAGTTAGAAAACAAAAGATAAAAATTGCTATTATTTGTATAGAATATACAATAATTTAAGTTCAACTTAGTGCTTTGTTCAAGTTTCTTCAAACTAACAGGTGCTAATATAATTCTCCAGATTTCAGAGAAATACAGGTTCTCACGATATTAATAAGCTATTATTTTTCTAAAAAACTGACAATAAGGATTAATTTTAGATTAAGCATTACTCTGAATTAATTAAAGAAAACTAAAAAGATCAAAACTTAGCGTTAAAATTTGCCTTGTCATAGGAAAAATGAATTAAAGTAGGTAAAATAGTTAGGCTGCAGAATATTAGGACATTTTACATATATGTAATATTGTAGGTATACAATATAACTGACAACTTACAAAGTAATATTTTTACTTTTTGCAATAACACCTAAAGTACCAGAATTGCAGCGATGTTATTTTTCTCTCAAACAAAGACAGTTTTATCAATTTACCGCAATAACTGGAGAAGCCAATAAAGTCAGGTTGACAAGCATTTTAAAACAGCTGCCCGTTTTATTGGATTTTAAACGAACACAACCCACTGCCACATTACGTAACACGGCATAATTTAATCATTATTTCGTGCGGTATTTTATTAATTAATTCATATATTTTTATACAGATTAGGTATATGAAAATGTTCCCCGAAACTGTTACTAGGAAATTTACATAGTCATTCAAGTTTTATTCTCCATTTTTAAACGAGAGTAATAGGGATAAATTATGCAAAGCTAGTTACTAAAAGCAATATTTCCTGTCTAACAAAATATTTATATATGTTATCTATCGTCACTATTTTTATAGTTAGTTAAGTAAGTAACATTCACGTTAGAGATAACTGCCAATTACGCTACGCATCAGTTGTCTCTCGTCACTGTCATCGTGTAAATCTTGTTGGCGACATCGCCGAAATCCAAATCACATCAAGATATTCCACGAGTTAATCCAAACACAATTTGTTACCAGTTCCCCTCTAGTAAGAATGCCTAGCTGTATGATGATAAGAGTATCAGGATGTGATTTACTGTATTTTATTGGAGTAAGAAAAAGATATTCTTCTCGATTGCACTTGATTGATTGATTGAACCACTATTGTATGTTGTTAAACGCTGCCACAAAATGAGTTTCATATTACCAAGTATCTATTGAATTTTTAGCGATTAATGAAAAATTAAATATTTGTCACGAATACTGTTCAGTATTTTTAAAATTACATCATTATGTACATATAACAATTAATAATAGATAATAATGTAAGTCTTCATTGTTATTTTCAACTTTTTCGCAGCAACAACTACGTGTTCCCTGCTGGCAATAGGCAATAAACCTAAAAATTAACTTCTATATAAACGGAATGAATACAAATATCCTAAAAGTAAATGCTGACCAAAAATGTATTTGTTGTACTTTGGTATCTTTATTAAAGGTATTTCAGATACTACTTCATTTGAAAAATCTAAGGAATGATTTTAAGAAACATTTTTTTAAATTCATTTTACAAACCGATACCTACTTGACCGACCTTCGCTTCAACTTGTAGATAATAGACAGTAACCAATTCCCTCGCAATTTGTTTCTTCAGAATTTCCCACTCGAAAATTCTGGCGGCCTCATTTCCTAAATAATTTTGCAAAAAACCGAATGAGAGGTCTTGAGGAATATTTTTTATACATTTGCAAACCTGCTTGCTTTTTAGCATTTATTTGACACTCATTACGTACGCTACGATTTGTATTAAATTGTTTGACTTGTATAACGAAGTACCTACTGTTTGTAAATAAAATATTTCACTCTTCTAACGTATGAATTCGTTGTACTTATTCTACATGAAATTTGTTCTATTATTATTTGCCCATTAACTATGGCGTGTATATTTACCGTACCCTCTGGATCTGTAGATGATTACTCTGTTAAGTAAAAAATGTTTATGACATGTTTCAATTTGGTATTTAATGTGTAAGTACCTGTGTTTATGCGTATGTTGCTATTAATGAGATTGTTTGTGCCCAAATCCTCGACAGCGCGCTGTCACCTCACATTGTTACTACTGTTGTTATGGATATTGTAATACTGATTATAACCGTATAAATATGCATTTCAACCCAACTTGTCTGATGGTAACACGGTTGTCAATTACTTTATTTATT
This sequence comes from Aspitha aspitha aspitha, assembly GCA_018246895.1. Taxonomy (NCBI): domain Eukaryota; kingdom Metazoa; phylum Arthropoda; class Insecta; order Lepidoptera; family Hesperiidae; genus Aspitha; species Aspitha aspitha. The sequence goes on along the minus strand of DWGJ01000793.1, from coordinate 19,751 downwards.
AGGATTCGACATGGAACAACATTTCTAATCTTCAGCACACAGCACTATTCATTTTTTGTATTACAAATTCATCTTCGTGATACATAACGAGAATGTTACGTCTATATTATACATAATCGTACATTCGTCTCTCAGCGTGGCTTTCTTAAAATTCTTGAGTTTCATCTGATCGAAATTTTCACTGAAATGACAACAAAAAGTATGAATAGCGCTCTTGTGTTGCATTAAAACTGTACACAATACTCTATTATCTCTTTCTCTTTCAAATAGCTATCCTTTGTTTAAGGTACCTATTAGGTTTAGCTTTTATTAGGTAGAGCAACGTTATTGGCAGCCAAGCTTTAGAGATGACCCAGTTTAGAATCGAGGTTAACTCTGTTATCAGAGTGATACTGCTGCCAAATTCATACTTGTTAATTGTAAAAAAGTGGTGCCAAATCATACGCATCTCAGACACATCATAAAATTTTTTGTTCATTTTTGATTGGCCTGTTGGTTCAGTGGTTCGTGAGTCTGAAGTGTGAAGTGAATCCCACTCACGAAAATAATTGTATGGTGAACGCGGGAGCCTGGTGAGCATTCATTAGTAACAGGACTGCAGAAATGGAACAGTCAATATCTAGTTAGTACTTGTCAGTATCAGTGTTGTGCATATTCGTTCACGTCCGCTCTATCAGAGGCTTGTCCTGTGACAATCTGTATGCGTTGTCATTTTTGAGGACTGAGATCGCCGCCTTTTGTATAGACCTGGACCAGTATCCGCATCCTTCAAACCGAAACACAAATTGTTGTAGTAAAAACTGCTTTACGGAAGAAATTGGTGTGTTAGTGGTACTTTAACGGGCGAACCGTATATTACGTTCTACCACCTCCTAGACATTTTGTGTACCTACGCATTAATGCATACAATAATGTATGTATTTATTTTAAGAATTGTACTATACGTTAAGAATGAAGTACGTAAATAATAATTATTTATATGTACCTTTATATCCGTTAAAGTATCCAGGTGAAACAAATTTCTTCTACAATAAGGACTCTATAAAACACCTAGGCTTTATAACAAACATCAAATTACAGATCAAATTTTTTTCAAAACCTTCACCAATTTTTAATATTTTAATATAAATTCATCAACGAATTAGTAGGGAAGTAAGTCTATGTTCACTAACGAAATCTTTAATGAAGAAGCCGCCACAAATTTTCGTCTACTTAATTTGTTCCTTACAATCTGGTAGAACTTAACAGAGCAAACTGACATAGTAACAGACAGACTGCATTATCTATGAGCAGACAAGTTACAATGTCCGTATTACCATCTTACCTCCATTAAAACAATGTCTGTAGTAGACAAGTTAAATTTAAGAACAATTGTTATCAAAATTAGAAAATCATTAAGCTTGAGCTCGTTACAAAATTTGAACTTGCTCAAGTAAGCGTAAGATTAAGGACGAATTCAACAACTTCAGAAATATTCCAATCTTCTGCGCGAGAAACCTTTATTGCATTCGATGCGAATTCCGCTCGACAAGGTTTTCTTATTAATGCAGTTTGACTTTCTCGTCTTGCTTATATATATTCTGCAAATTCACAAGGAAAATAACAGTATTTTTGTTTTATCATCGGCACAGGACTGTTTTGTTGTATAGAAAATAAAGTACCTATGTATTAGAAGACCTTTTAAGAAGACATTTATGCATAAAGTCTTTGAAGTTATTTATTTTTCTAATTTAACAACCAAATCAAGAATAGCAATAACAATATTTTTTTATTGTACAATATGATAATAAATTGTATCTCGAGTCTGAATTTCCAAGGTTCAATGGAGTTGCAACAACTAAGCTTGTCAGCGAACTCGGATAATCTCAACGTGTGTTACATCCGCGATTTATTGCACTCCGCGTGTTTTATTAAACATACAGAAGGGAACAGTCTATTTTTAATCGCGTACGATTGATACCACAAAGCGCGCATCCTCTCAGCGCGCGGCCCGAGGTCAAGATGCCGCTCCTCGCGGATATCCTCGCCCGCCTCATTTTATTGCACTCATTGCACTTCATTGCCTAACAGTGCAGACGAACACATATTTTAATACCGCTTAACATAAAAAATAAAAAGACTTCTATTTGACGAAATAGGACAAGTGATTCAAGCGAACAGTAGGTACCTATTCTTTACGCGTATGGTCGGTACACATGAGTTTACGGTGAATACAAATAGGCGATAGTGCATGAAAATAACGTAATTATCAAATCGTAATTATCAAAACGTAGCTATGTTACGTTAACTCCGAGAACTAAATAACTTAGACCACCTAGAAGGTGTTATCGTTATTCATTAGATAAAAAATACAAAACCATAATCTGTAGTTCGACTCTATTTATTGGTCCACTGCTGGACCGGGTCTCCTCTCGTATTGAGAGGGATTTAGGCGGATTGGTAGACTTCACACACCTCATAAAATATTATATACTTTATAACATCTCTAAGGTGTGCAGGTTTCTCCACGATGTTATCCTTCACCGTTATAGCAAGTGATATTTAAATTTTAATTACAAAACGCACGTAATAAATCAGAGGTGCGTGCCAGGATCGAACCCAGACTTCCCGAGTGGGAGGCTGAATTTCAAACCACTAGGCTATCACTGCACAACCACAATGTAGTACATAATCTAAATGGATGTAATTAGAGCAAATGGCGGTGAGAAAAAAAGCTAAGAAAATTTCAATTTCTAGTTAGCCTCTTTGTAACAAAAATACAAGGAAAACATACTTTATACCGACGACCATGTAGATTGTAGAAAAAACTCTCACTCGTATTAGCAACGTAAAAACACTGGTATCTAGACTACTTTGCTTAAGTAAGTTCGCCGATAGAATGTGTAGGTACCTTTTAGCTATTGCCATTTCTCATTTAAACTGTCCTAGGTAACATTTGTTCTCTACATTTATTTAATTGTGGAATCTACAAAATGTTTTTCCTTATTTGTAAAGTAGAAACATGTAGTCAAAATTTTAATCCTTTATTTTTCCTTTTTAATATTTTTCACTACTTTTAATTGAAATTGGTGTCATATGCGATGTTGTCCATAACAACTTCACGTGTAAGGCTCATGTATTCATATGTTGACTAACTAACTAACTAACTAACGTTACATCTCACGCCGCGACGCTGGTCGCGCGTGAAGACTTCGGGCCTCGAGGCATATGTTGAGTATCAGAGCTAGGTTTCCGAGGTGAGAATAAGTTACTGTAAAGAGAATGCGCACAGCACATTACCCAAATCAGGCAAAATACGTTCCCTACTTCTGGGTGTTATGTCAGTGGAGTAATAGGTATGGGCTTGTTTGACTCGCGCACGTCCCGTTAACGGATATGAATGTACTCGTGTTTGAAATAAATATGTGAGGCCCTGGGGAAATTGCTATCATGGAGATGTGAGAATATTATTCAGTGTTCAACGCTGACCTTATTATTGTATTTCCCTTTCACGATAAAACATTACAAGAAACACATTTTTGATGTTCCTATTCTTATTTGTTGACTTTAACTTATACGGCTGTAATGTTGTTACATTCTTACGCGTATGTCTCGCTATGGTTCACTGACTTATTGCCGTGGGGGTCGAAAAATCGTGTTATATCTGACAACGATAATATTCTTATTGAAGTTAGTGAATATTGGAAAATATTAATATAAAAGTACGCGATGAAATATTAAGCTTTTCAGACATTATTATAAATAGTTTTTTAGCTGTTACTTATTGCAAAACAAATAGATGTAACCTATATAATATCTACCAATTAAATAGGTACGGAACCTTCCAGGAAACTACAGCGGTTTCAGTTGAACTTCGATTAGGCGAATGAATGCAACAATTTGTGTTTCAAAGCAACTAAAACAATCTCGTTACTGTAATATCGTTCTGAAGAGCAGAACAGTTATAATAATATAATACGCTCCTGTGCATTTTTGTAAAGTAGGTAACTATGTAACAATATAATGTTGCTTTATGTTTATCTCTTAAATAACTTACAAATTCAATTTCGAGCATTAATCCAAGCTACCGTGTCACATTTGTTATAAACTTTTAAGCGTCCGCACTAAGTAGGTACCTACACTTAAAATTTATGGGATCTTTACTACTTAACTTACCAACACGGTACTGTATAACTTCCAAAAACTTTATGAAGATGTACATTAATATGTATATTAATAATTATTCGTGCTGTTTATAACCGTGTCTTACTGGAAATTAATTTATAACAGGATTCCAAAAATTTTTTTTAACTTCTATAGTATTCAATGTGAACTTATGAAGTCAATATCAGACAGTCTGACGGCCAATTATCATTGAAAAGGATCATAACAGGAACATAAAGGAATATGCCCTACTTCGCATCGTCAAAACCAGTGCAAATTGCACGCACGTTCCGAACCGGTATGTCAATGATTGGGTGGTGATACAAAACGAAATTGGCGGGGCCGTGGGTGTATTCCTGACCCGACGACGTCTATAGGGGCATGATGTAGGCCACTGCGAGTTGCAATAAATAAACACGATAAACGCGATGCGGCGCGACGGACGTTAAGTTCATGGCCGCGAGGAGAATTGTCACGCACTCAATCGTACTAATACGCAGCGTATTAAGGATTATAGAACGTGCGAAGAAAATGGCGTTAAAAATTCGATATTTAATAATAATTATTATTTAATAATAATTACTAATAGTGGACCTGACCACGCGTTGCCGTGGTTATACACGTCAAATTATATATCTCAAATATCGTGCGTTCAGAAATTTATTTTATGTAAAAATTTAGTGACAATTGACATTTATTACTTATATAAAAACTATCCTATCTTTAAAGTTGGATCAAACAAGAGATATGTACAAAATTTCATTGAAATCGGTTCAGTGGTTTCGGAGATTATCGCAGACGAACATCGTGACACGGGATTTTTATATATGTAAGAGATAAGAGATAAGAGAAGAGATCGTAGCATTTGGATAAAATTTTTGACATTCATTTGCAACCAAAACGTAGTGATTTGATGTAATGTAGACTGTCACTTCTATAAGCAAGGTACCTAAGCTTTCATAGCTATTATTGGATCTAGATTAAAGTGAGGAGACCGATCAAATGATTAATGAATCGTATGAACCGATTACATTTCACGAAAAATATTGATGAACGTAAAAGTCTAATAGTAGTCTATTGATGGCGGCGATGTCCATTTGACAAGCTAATGTGGAAGTGGTGTCACCATTATAGTTAGCATTTAAAACTTTCAATGTCGCCATTCGATGTTAAATTGTAACGCCATAGATAACATCATCGTAACTATTTATAGATGCACTGTTGAGTATGAGTCACAGCGAACCATGGTAGCCATACCCATTATTAGTAAACTTACTGTAATATGTTCGAAACAATATAAACAACACCCGCAAGTTAAGCATTCACCCAACCCAAGTATTTTATCATCAAGTTAAGACGTAACAAACTTTAACTTTAAACCGCTGCCGTACCTAATCGAACTTAAATTCACTTTATAATCCTGTTGAGCTGCCCGATCTACATGCTTATGAACACTAGTCCCTCTCACCTCAGAATGCTTGTCGTACTTACGATACCCATACAAATGGTTACGTTTACATGGATAGTGTGATTAAGACATTTTTACAGATTACACACAACTGCTGAATAGTACAGAAATGACGTAATACTCAGTTAGCCACTATATTGGATATGTGTAAGTATTTAATGCAATCCACTGTGAAACCTTAGCAATGCATGCGTAGTGTACAAATAACCCATCCCGTCAAGAATACCTATCAATGTTAAGGTTTCTTAAGGCATTTATATAAAAAAAAACATAATATACGTTACTCCTTTTAAATAGCTTAAGACACATTACATGACAAAGAATCGTTACATAGTAGTAATACATAGATTTTAATACTATATAACTTTTAAAGTAAAATACTAAATTTTAAAGTAATGTATACAAATATTTACATACAATTGTTATAAATCATTTCAACAGTTATGCACGAAGTTCGATTTATTATCTACATTCTTGTTTAAATTATTGTTATTTTCAACATTTATGGGCTAGTATATTGTTTATGAAAGTTTCAAGCGTGATATTCATGCCAATTTATATAAAAGAATAGGATGTTGATTCATGCCTAAGTTAAATAACAACGCTTTGTTATATTCGCTATGTATGTAACAGCAATTACATTTGCAGTTTCTTGATAGAATTGGAGATGGCCCCTTATATTATATTTGTAGCTACCCTTAAGTAGATCTAAATTTTTAGTGAAATCGGACTCAGATTTTCTATCAAAACGTAATATAGGGCAGCACTCACTGACGGTCGATGCATTGACAGTTACAGCTGACGAGCCAGCGAATTGAAATACCACTTCAACGCTTCTCTACTTATTCTATAATCTTATTTATTTGATTCTATACATTTATTATACCTATTCTATAATCTTATTTATTTGATTCTACACACTTATTATCCTTATTCTATAATTTTATTTATTTGATTCTATACACGACTCAACAACTCTCCATTACAACTCAACTAATTTGTAGATATTCACTTAGACGAAAAAAGATTTGAAATAAAACAATAAATGTTGAATGATGATTAATTCTAAATAATGCATGTCGATGGTTAGTTACTATTCATTTTACAGTCTGTAATTTGTAAGAAAAAGCCCATATTACGTGTCGCAGGTAAATCTCCCCTCGACGGGAAGGGTGCAAATCTATACAAATAGTGTCATTTATCGCGAATCGTACAACACCGGTGTCACCCAGAGGTGCGAAATGAAGATGGAGCGCCGTCCTGCCTAACCTTAAAATAAATCTCGATTCGCAAGATTCCCTTCCTTTGGGGGAGAACCGGTGGCAAGTTAGTGGAAAATTAACATGTTTTATACGAAAGAAATTCAGATTTCTCAATATCTGTGTGAATGCGCTCTATGTTCTTGTATATGTAACATTATATTATTATTTGTATACTAATACTCTCACAAATATTTTTGTTCATTTTATACAAAAACAAAATTATACACTTGGAAACACTTCTATCTTAGTGTACTCAGTATGTTTTCCTATGATGAACTTCAGCCTAGAAGCAAACAAAAGCCGTATTGAGCAAAGATGTCGAAATGTCACCGAGGGGTATTTTGTGGCGCGCATAACACCGTGAGGTTTGCGCCGCAATGCAGTCCATACCCGGTACTATGCATCAATATTACATAGGTAAGATATACAGTCAAAACATACCCAACTACCAGTATGTAACAAAAACTAAGTCAAAGGCAATTCACTAAACTTGTAGGCAAAACACGTTCGGTCGCAGTTGTTTTTATGTGTCTGACGCCTGTGGGTAATTTATTGTAGATACTCCCTAGAAACTACACGAATATGATTTCGGTGAATTTTTATAGTTTCCATAATCTATACCTCTGTATGATTTACCTATACATATTGTGAAAGAAATACACACCAAGAGACCATTTTTTAATGTGTAAAGGAATAAGGAATAATTTATGATATTAATAAATTATAACAGCTTAAGAGGTTTTTTTAAAGACGGCAACAAAAGCGTTGGAAAAGCTAACAAAGACGAGTGTGTTTCTTATATATTTTTATACTTATGAAGAGACATACCTACATATTTAAATATAGTTCTAAAAGTAGAACAGTAACTGTACATCCATTGCGGTGCATTTACTTTTAATTAAAAAAATATGGCCTTCACCAATTCTATTTCTATGCTAATAAGTGACATTGCAATTTTAGAAATGAAAATTTGACTAGACGTTTAATGTTGCAGATCGTCCCTCTGTGCAGCACACGGAGATGCCGCACAGTGACCTACATCTGCGCTCTCCGAACTTTCTGCATGAACATGTAACTTATTTTTTATTTACTTTTACATACATACGTATACAGGTCGGAATTTGTTATGAACGAAAACGTATGACTATTAAGTCATATAAACACAGCCGTGATTAACTAATCATAAACACAATTAGATACGAGTACACCAGACAACATTATGTAAATTACGTATCTTCTAGTATATCTTAACATAGGTATAAGTAATCGTATCATTTGGTTTTCGTGATTATTGCAACTGGCCTAAACTAATAGATATTGGATCTTTCTCTCAATCCCGGTAATAGCAAAAGCATTCTCTCTCACATCGTTTTATTAAAGATTATTCATCCAGGAGTGCCGCCCATAAAATTCTTACTAGTTACTTTTTGGATTACCATAGAGTGTTTCTTGTACCTACTCTGTAGAGTGTTTCGAATAATTAATAATCACACGCTATATAATCACATTTGTTTTCTTGTTGTTTTTGAAATATGGTAATAGCATATCTACACAAAATTGAAACTGATTTTGTAAAAATATCTTTAAGTATTATATTTCCATGTTCACATATCATGATAATTAATAACATTATTTCAACAAACAGGTCGTCACGCGCATGTACTGAACGGATGAACTGCTTAGGGGATGCAAACCATTAATTTCTACGCCCTTTGTATAGCAAATTTAGCAGCAAATTAAATTATTGAGTCATACGAAATGAACTAAATTTATTTACCTTCTTTAATATGAACAGTTTTAATGTAACAGTGTTAAACATTTGTTACTTAACAAATTGGTGACAGTACTTTTTGCTACAGTGCCCGAGTTCTTTATTTTGCAGACTTCGGCCACAAACCGTAAGGTAGAAAACCTTTGGGTTACGTTAATAACTCCTTCATTTTACTATAGTGGGTACTTCCAAAGTAACGCCTGAACATTGTTTAAGGTGGAGCCATGATAAATGATGGCCATTTTTAAAACAATCACTAGGCCGACACTGATATGTCACATATTAATAAAATTTGGAACTTATCAATGAATTCGGTTTGAATCCATTACTTATTTGTACTATAATTTTGTACCATATTTATAAATATAATATTTACAGCAATAACGTTAATTGATACTGGGAATATTGTCTATCTGTGTATCAAGCGCACGAAGTGCGGTCATGTTTTGTTCTATTAATACAGATAGGACGTACGAATGTGCGCCATAGTACAATAGAAATAACGCCTTTTTTTATAAATGTGAACAGTGTATCATACAGTAAATGGCTCCATTACCGAACAGCTCGTCGTCCGGCCTCGTCAACTAAATAAGTACTATTTATGTGCATTACAAACATAACGGATACGTCATGAAATCATGTGTACGATGCTCTACGTCATGCTACGTGTATGCTACGAACGGACTCGCGGCCCGCAGTACGCGCGTAGACGGCGTACGTGCGAGTTTACGGCATCATTTACACAAAACGCCTTTATATATATAAGGTACATTGAAATGTCATTTCAGAGAATAATTTATAGAAAAAAAATGGAACTTAAATCAAATGTGTGAATTTATAGTTATTTATTTTAGAAGAATTAATAGAATGTTATAAATTTGTATTTTTTATTATAAATTCTCATTTCATTTTACTTCTACGATTTAGATGGCGATATTTACGACGAAGTTATGGCTTACAACGTCACGAATACGAATATTAAACGTTGTTACGTTCCTAATGTTAAGTGGTAAGTGCATATTTTTTAAATTTAAGTCATAAACAATATTTAATAATGTAAGCGAACTAACAGAATTTTTAGTTTCCACTATTAATTTCTTCTCTAAGTTTTTTAATAGTATAAAAATGTCACCACAGATAATTATTCCTGAGTTTCATTCTATGTATATTACTTTAACTATATGTATGTATGTGTTGTGAAAATTACTGGAGGAGGGAAGGGAAGATCAGAAAAACTTTCTTCTGCTTCCTCCTGTCGATGATATTATAAATTTATGTAATTTATTCACATATACAAATGAACGATATTGAAAGGGCTAGATACGAGTATGTGACATTTTAATCCTAATTTTGTGTTCAACATCGTTTTAACGCAAATTCACATTTTTAAGTCTCAGCCGATGTTTTTAGGACCATAACTCATATATATACGCACGCTGACTTAAAATTAAATTTTTGACTACATTAGCGTAAATGTGTAGGTAGGTATATCTACATTTTAAAATCTAAACCTAGTAAACCTACATCTAACATTAAAAAAATATTTCACTTCATAAAACAATAATAAAACCCATATATGTAATATGTATGTAGGTATCATAGCCTTCTAAACACATGTCGCGGCTCACATCGAAACATGTCATATAAATGTCACTTTCCACATTTCGCATATTTAAAGTAACCTTGATAAGTATCGCAGCGTTGCTTTTAAATGCTAACCAAGTAAAATCGATATTAGAACGTTTAAAGAAATACAAAATTTGATAAAGGAAGCAATAAATCATTAGTTAAAAATTAAATCGCATTTGATTATTAAGGTACGGTGGTTCATTGAGAGAGAAACCAGTTTATGTGTAGCTTTTATCCTCTAAAATATCCTCGGCGGCCCTCTCCTGCGCTGTTGGAGGCCTCCGGAATATACTCTGTCCTCCAAAACGCCGCTCGCTTCAAGGTCTCCCGTGACGAGTATCCCGGCCCGCAACTTCCTCGCTTACGACGGTATGCGGCCAGATACCGTCGTCCTACCCGGGGTCACTGGCTAGCCTTTACCTAACCATCGAAATAACCTATGTTAATAAAAATAATTCTTTCTACTATGTAGTAGTTCAATTAACAGAATTTCCATAATAAAATTTTGTCGGCGTTTACTTTTTTGCGAAATGTAAAGGTTATCAAGCAATTTACATGAGTAATATCTACGCGGGTTATACACAAACCTATAAATTAATATGCCTATTAAAAATAATTAGAGTGCGCAGCGTAGTGGTGTAGAATTTAATACGGAGTTTGAAACCTTGGGAGTTCATTTTCGACTAAGGTACCTGCGGGCATATTTAAATTTAATGTCACTCGCTAACTGATGAAGAAAAACAAGCCAAGCTAAAGTAACAGCAAAAAAAGGACCTAATTGTACTCTGAGTGAAGACTTTTTCCTATTATACTACCTATATGCTAACATTATAAGTGCGAAAGTGTATTTTTTGTCACATCTTTTTTTCGCGGAAAATTATCTCCTTAACTCAGGAAAATACGCTTTAACAAATAAGCGTTATAGATTTCGTTCCGGCCAACGGGTAGGATTAATGGTTACAATGGTGCAAAGTAGAACGTACTTCAAACACTCAAACATAATATGCGCGCGCCAATAGTTTATTAGCCAGAAACTGGAACCTTATTCTTTCTCATTAAACATTTATTCACAATGTGACGACTATTCTACCCCGTTAGGAACCTGGCGTGATGGTATAATAATGAATATTCTAGAACGCAGTAAGATTTATAAATGTACGGTTTAAATATATTATGTAACGGTATATAGCATAAACAATGGCGTCATCACAATGTTAGCAACATTTAGGTACGTACCTACGTAAATTTACCGCACTTAGTCTGTAACAATCGTATTTGTCAATATTTACTGCAGCGGACATATAGACCGGCGTGTAAGAGAGTAATCAACATTTGTTGCTAGCGATGAGTGGCCGCAATATAAATAAATGATAGGTAGTGTGCCGGCCGCACACTCACTCCGCCGCCTGAATTAATAACAAAACTATAAAACTACTGCACCGCACTGCTCTATGACCTTAATAGTTTTTTGCATAAAACATTTGTCTCTGGAGACCTGCTTTTACAAAATACATTTTTATCTCGTTTTGCGAAATAAAAAAGCCACTTTTATTCAGATTTAGTATTAGTCTTGTCCTTTAAACAAACACATATTAATGAAATCCCGAAAGCTGAAAATCCCCAGCAGTGAAACGAAAAAGGTACATTAAATTAGTTCAAACAAGAAATACCCATTATCGCATGGCGGCGATCACTACGTATTGTCAATTTTGACGTGGTGGCATTTAACTTAGTCTTTAGGATTATGTCTGGAGAAGATCTAACGTGTGCTATCACTTACGTACTTGTCCGTAAAGATATCTTGGGCCACAATCCTTAGCATAACAATTGCTTTCGCGATCATATATTATATACCTACCTATCACATTTATATCATTGAGCTTTCAGCGTAGTGCTAAATATATTCAAATATGAAATGAACTTTCCGCGAATTGACATGTACATTATCTTTAACACGATTTTCTAGCAGTGGCAGTGGCGGATGAAGGAAACTCGACGCGACAATGTTACTGGTGCGGGCCTATTGCAGAACAGGTGCAACGCAGTGACGTGGCGCCCCCTTGCGGCTCCAAAGGCTCCGTGGTGTTCACCTGCCAAGAAGGTTACAATTACTGCGCCATCGCCGCGACCTCACCGCGTGAGTACTGTTACCATTAATTAACCGGTTAATTCAACCTGCTACAACTGGAGCCTGGCAATACCTGAAGAATACCCAAACACATTCCTCCATTGTTTTATACATAAATCACGCCAAATAGATATTTGAGTATTTTTGAAACTAAAGTAGGTAGTCCATTTTTTATGCGAAGTAATAACATTCGTTATATACATTATCATTGTTATAGCATTAGCATATGCATAATGGTACTTGCATAAGAGATACGTATATGACGCCTTAATAAATCTTATGACTACTGAAGGTTGCTAATGTGCCCGGCAAATTTTTCCTTCTAGTTTTATTGTTAAACTCATTTTGTTTCTGCTTTTAGCATACGTAGAATCCAGATTCTGCAGCAAAGTCTACCAGGACGAATGTTATCCCCAATACTGCAACTCAACCAAGACCTGGAGAATGACATGTACATGCCGGGGAGACCTGTGTAATGAAAACATCACCAAACGAGAAATAGATGCCTTCGCCAAACTTCCACGAGAAGTAGAAGCAAAAGAATCCAGAGAGAAAAGAAACGCAAAAAATTCTAGCTTCGCTTTTTCCGACAGTGAGAAGACCGTCATTATCACTAACATATCGATGGCACTCAGTAACGAAGTAGATTACTCTAATGCAAAAGACGACAATAATCATAGTACAGAAGTTATTGCGCCCGAAGAACTGAAAGAGCAAATCAACGATGAAGACACGGTCACCAATGCTCCGATTGAAAATGTGAAAACTCTTAATAATGATAATGAAGATACAAATCAAATAACCAATATTAAAATTGATTCCAAAAATGAATTAACAGAAACACCTGAAAAGGACACACTCTTTCCCAAAATTGCGGTAGGAAGTACAAAAATGACGAAAATCAATGAACCAAGATTTAATACAAATACAGCGAGACCAAGCGAAAGATTACCGACGGCTGAAGCGCTACAACAAGAAGCTAGTTCCGAAAATGATGACAACAATACCGAGCACACGACAGTCGACTACGAGCCAACTGAATCTGGCGCAGCTCAAGACGACGACGACCGCGACACCGATGACAACCATATGACCGTCGAGCCTAGCGATGATGGCGAGAACTCTGGAAATACAAAAACCACTGACATACTGCTTCTGGTAAATGGTTTGCTATTACAATTTATTTACAATCGTAAATAAATCAGTGACTTCAGTAACACCATAATGTTCATTGTTAAGTATTTATTTGATTACATGTTGTTATTAAATGCTTCCTCATGAGATTAGCCTTAACATCGTGTTGTACACGATATTCTATGCCCTTTGATCTACACATGAAGCATTAGTTTAATATTAAAAATTGATCTCTTTGTATTTTCATTGTTTGTTATTCATGATTGTTAGAATCAAATTTATGTTGCCTTTACTTTTCATTGTGGAATTGAGTTGTAATTAAACGTAGTAAATCACTACAATAAGTATGTATTAAGTATCAATGGTAAATGTAAAAATGAAATTATTATTAATTCTGAATGATTAATGATTAAATATTACTGAAACTTAATGGGTATAACCTAAATAAATTTTTGATCGATGTGTAGACTATTAAATTTGCACTTCATTTAATGATGTTTAATTTTTTAATTAATGATGTTAAATTTAATAATTGAGGATTTGAGAAAAATTGTGTATTTCTATCTACATTTCATTAAAAATGAAAAATTCAGAATATTAACTTTATTTTGTAATTCTATATCACACTCAGTAGACATATTATATATCATAATTTCACTTAACCACTGAACCATTTATTTTAGTAAAATGACAGATAATAAATTATTTAGTTTTATTTGTAAATCTTCAATCAAAGGTAAAATCATAATTTTTGGATAGTTGCCTGTTCGCACTTTTAGTTTCCAAGCTTTTAGTACCCTGATCATATGCCTCTATAATGTCAGAATGAAAAGGTTTTTCGGACCTCATTTGTTTCGGTACAGGCCCATAGTATTCATATGTTGGAGGCGGAGCAATTTCCTTGTGATTACCTATCAGTTTCCTCTTTTCGCATCCTCTTGTAACAGTATCATCAAATTCGTCGTCACTCAATTCATTTACGATAGGTGTTGGCTCTTGTTGGTGAACAAAATTTCTGTACTTAACAACTGCCTCCTTTTTTTTTGTCGAGAAATATAGACCCTTCTGTGGTTCCAATTCATTAAGATCATTAGTAATTGGCGGAGACGGAGTTTTGGGTCTAATTCTTCTTACATCTGACCAAGTCTTCACTGGTTCCGTGTCACCCTTATCCTCTTGTATTTTGCCGCTGGTATCAAAAGTGCATCTGCTGTGGTTATCTTTAGTAGATGATTGTACAGGCGCGAATTCCTTGATTCTTTTAGATCTCTGCTGTTCGACATATTCTTCTTGGGTCATCTGTTTGAACTTTTTCACTTTATCGCCCACACCCTCTTTTCCTACATCCCACTCCCGAACATATGCCTCGCGCAGTTTCTGCCTTTCCTTCTCCTCTTCCTCTTTCAACTTCCTCTGTTCTTCCATAGCTTTATTATCAGCTTCGTTTTTCTGTTGTGTCAAGAATTCCAGCAGGCATGTTGTGAAATCTTTTTGATTTTCTGGAACAAATTATAATGCCATAATATAAAATGTGGGAGATGTTAAAATAAAATGGTTTTTTCGTTTTGGTCACTGTGTAACAAAATAAGACAAAGCCTGTCCTACGGTAACCAGACAGCTAACATACTACATATGTATTAGACTCACACATGCAGAAATAACATTTTCATAAATAACTAAAAAAAGTACATCCAAACATGTACCAAATACTCCCACTACAAATATGTACATTGAATGGGAATAGAGTCAACGGTCCGCGGCTCAGCATCAAATTCGCTGGTATAGGTGCCCACATTGGTAGCATGATCATTATGAACTAACCGTTAGGTTCCTCCGGCGGCAGGCCGGCCCGGGCGCGCTGGCGGGCGCGCGCCGCAGCGACGCGCGCCGCTACCAACTTGTCTCGCTTCTGCCTCGCTTCCTCGGCTTCCTTCTGGGCGCGTAACGTCGCCTCGCGCTCTTTCAACAGCGCCGCCATTTGCTTACGACGCTCCGTTTCGTCGGTGCTGAACGCGTAGTAGCCAACACCGTGGATGCGAGCCTCTGTCGATGAAAACAACCATATTATTACCAGTGTTCAGTCACCATCAAGATTAGTGGATATCTGTTTTATAAAATATTCCATTATTCCTTGGCCTTGTCAGCTCATCTGAAATTCTGTAAGACTAGTCTAAGATTACCATGTTCATCATTGACAGACACCAGTGCCATTTATAAATGAATATAAATTGTACAAAATTACGAAACACAAAACAAGAACAATAAATTTCATTGTCTAAGAAATTAACTTATGCTTAATGAAGAGTGTGATTAAAGCCTAGTAAGAGCATACTTATAGTATGTTGAAAACTTTTTTGGACTAATTGACCTATCTGGCTTATCTATTTTTGTCATTCTAGGTTCTAAGACAACTTAAAAGTTACAGTTAATTGGTAAAAATGTACTAAAATTGATCAACACAATCAGGTACTGTCTTGTGTTAGCTCTTGTGATGATATTTTATATGTATGTGATTTTGATATTTATATATTGAAATGAAAATTATTGAACTTGACACATACCATCAAAGAGCAAATCTTGGTAATGAATATCTCCATCTTTGGCAAGTAATTCTCTCTCCTTTTCTTCCCATTTATCGCGCAATGATTGAAGATAATCCTTAGTTTTTTGCACCAACAATGTGTTTTCAATTTTCTGAAAAAAGATTTTTGATTATACATAGTTATGGAATAGGATATGTTA
This sequence comes from Aspitha aspitha aspitha, assembly GCA_018246895.1. Classification (NCBI taxonomy): domain Eukaryota; kingdom Metazoa; phylum Arthropoda; class Insecta; order Lepidoptera; family Hesperiidae; genus Aspitha; species Aspitha aspitha. The sequence goes on along the minus strand of DWGJ01000793.1, from coordinate 3,474 downwards.
CAAAAATTTAAATCTATAGAATAACATCAACATGATCAACTATGTATATAGTTTATTGTAAGTGATAACTAGGTTCTAGCATGCAAAGTAACATTAATTTATTAATGTCATAAGTCATATTGATATAAAACATGTTGATGCTACAAGCACTAAAATAGCATTACCTAACATCACACTATAACAAAGTCTTTCACTTATGTTTTTGTTAAAAAAATACTACTTACAGTTTCTTCTGATGAATCTTCTCCATTTGCCATGAGTTTCATCAGATCCTTATCTCTCTTTTTGTATAATTCCAAATCTGACTTAAGGCACTTTCGTGTGCGGCCCAAACAATCTGAGAACTCCACCCTGCAATATTTAAATTAATTGTATGGAATTAGTTATCACTGGTTTACAAGGTATCTGTTAAGGAATTATGGCTACTAAGGCTACTACAGCTATGTCAGTTAGGACTGAAAATATAACAAATATCAGTGACTCGTGTGCTAGCACTTAGCCTCCACACAGGTATGCAGGGAATCTTGAAATGTTTGCTGGGCTCCCGCTACATAACATAATAACTGAATTTTTTTTAATGGCCTACCTACATTACTATAGGTGGTATTCTGCTATAAACATATGTACACTCATGTCACCCATACAAATAAGTCATACTCAATAAAAGAGTCTCAGATAGTATTTTCCCTCCAATAATAATATTACGTATTTACCAGTCACTATCATCATCAACAGAATATGATTGATGACCATCATTGATATTGTCATTAAGATTTTCTTCTATTTGTATTGTGCTGGGTTTTTGGGGTTCCAACTGCTTCTTCTCCTTAAAGTCCACCAAAAACCTGCTGGCAAGCTGTGATTCACCAGCACGGTCTGATAAGTGATCATACAATTCAGCCTTTTTTTCCAATACGGCTCTAAAATCAAAATATGTTTGCAATGAAATCATAATATATTTTGTTATTTCAAAGATTACATTGAGGACCATTACAATAGAAGACAGACTATATTATAAATGTACTCAATCTCTCTATTATACTTTCACAAGCAAACCATTAGGCAAGTTGTAATGTAATTTAGTATATAAACAATGTTTATTATATAAACAGTTTTTTCTACAGTGATAAAGGAGAGTTATTAATTTTTGAGGAGAGGTATGATTTCAACTTTAAACAGAGTTCAAAAAAGGGTAACTTGTAACTAACATAATTTGTATTAGATATGTCCTACTTGTAACACTATCTTACTTTGATTTCCGGCATGCCTCTAGCTCTTCAACATCAACAACAGCCAATCTCTCTTTAAATGTCTTCTTGTTTGCTTTATCAAGATCGGTGTCTTTTTCTTCTGAACTCTTACATAGAGGCTTAAAATATTCTGCCTTATGTTGCGGCAGCTGCTTTTTTTCCTTTACCTCTTCCTTCTTTTTTAAAAGTTCTGCTTTTAGACTTAACAGCTGGAAACGTTTTACAAACATCATTATTGATATTGTAGCGCAAATAATTATTGTAAACACATAGTAAAAATGCTGTGGTACACACTGTAGATTTGTTGAAAAGTATCTTCTTTGATGTGGGTTCATTCATTGTAGTCAATTGATAAATTAATTCATTTCACTACACAATTTTCCAACTTCAAAATGCAATGTTCACAAAACCTATGCTTCAAGATTTAAGTGCTTATTCCTCTATGCGACATTATCATATTGCAGTCTTAGTCTACAAAATTAGATATAATTAAAATAATGAGTAACAAGAGTTAGGTATTTCAAAGAGATACCTTACTTATACACAAAGAGTAAAGCTTATACATATTGTTTAAGCAAACCAATGTCAATCATATGCCATTTATTTTGTAAATGACAATGACAATTTATTAAAGGTTTTTTTTTAACTTCCTTCTATAGATTCTGTGTTTTTCGCGTATATCAACTCATATATTTGATTTTAGGTACCTTCATTTGACACTAAGAATCTATGTGTATAATCTACCACAATTGTGTAGATTGGAAAAGAACCTTTTTTTATTTACTACAACCCGTTGTTGTAATAAAACCACTATAGTTTATTACAAATCCAAAACCTTTATTTATTTACATATTCTTGACATTTAAATATTGCTTTAACATAACAGTATTTATGTAAATTTTGCCAATTAAAGTAACACGTCATTCAATGCGTAATAATAAAATTAGAGTATCGGGTACGGCAATAAATTGGGAAATGGTAACGACATGATGTTATTTACATTAGCATTAAACACTTAATAATATATTAATTATTATTTATTTTCCACTACTAAGCTGGATATACTGACGTGAATTTTATGATATTATTTAACCAAGACAAGTGTTTTATTTCGTAAGATTCGTAACAATATATAGGAAAAGGAAACGCCAGTGTTAAATCACCTTTATAAATATGACACATTTGTTCTGACATCTTTCTTTGCATTGTAGTGATCGTAGCTCGTTTTTTTTGCTAATTTCATGGTCATCCTGACAACCTTTTTCGGTCGTGACGACAAAAATCTATTTTATACAACAAAGAAAGGATTTACTTTATAACTATCTGTTAACGAGGCTGATACTCATACAATACAAAATAGGAAAAGTGACTTATTAGATTCGAATATCAACCAGCCGAGTTGGAAAATAAGTCTGTGAAATCAAAATGTCAACTCCAGCTAGGAGACGTCTCATGAGAGATTTTAAACGGTGAGTATTTGTGTTTTCACATACACAGAACACTGTAATCCACATAAAAATCAATATTGTACCTCTGATTCTTTATATTATGCCACAGTTTCCTTCATCGATTTGTTTTTTTTACGACATAGTTATTTGGAACAACAGATCGATTCTGAACATTCTCTTGATGTCAATTAGCATCCATTCGCGTCTATGCAATGCAATTCAATAATATCTGAGTGAACTAATAAGTTATAACAGTTGACATTTAATTGTATGTGCAAAGTAGGTTATGAGAGTTTGTTCCATTTTTTCTCTAGAGAACTTGATATAGATGCGCAACCTGAATACTATATTCATTTGTAAACATCAGTATTAAAAATATGTTTTTACAAATAGACCCTCCTACATTTTCAGTTTACAAGAGGACCCCCCCACTGGTGTGTCTGGTGCTCCTACTGATAACAATATCATGATCTGGAATGCTGTGATATTTGGACCTCATGACACTCCATTTGAGGATGGGACTTTCAAACTCACAATAGAATTTACTGAGGAATATCCTAATAAACCTCCTACTGTACGATTTGTGTCAAAAATGTTCCATCCCAATGTTTATGCAGATGGTGGCATTTGCTTAGACATTTTGCAAAATAGATGGAGCCCTACATATGATGTTTCAGCAATTTTAACTTCTATACAGGTAATTTAATTATATCTGAAGAAATCAACAACATATAGATAACTATTCAGAATTTTTATATATTTTGTGATATCAGCCT
>DWGJ01000792.1:0-25177 GCA_018246895.1 Aspitha aspitha aspitha | reverse complement strand
TTTAAATTTGTACGCCGTAAAAGGCAAAATATGGAGTGAACTGACAATTCCACAACATCTTAAATGTACCCATATTTGTGCAAATAAAGGACTTTGTATTTGTATTTGTATAGTAACTGACTACCATTCAAAATAACTAAGAATGATAGGTATTATGTATTATGCTTGTCTAAAGTAGTACCTACATTGCCCATAATGCTGATGATGTACCAGAAATGTCTACGTAGTTAAGTAATTCTACGTGTGTATTGAGTTAGTGAAGAATAAAATCTACTAGGAACATAAATCTTGCGGTGGAAAATGAATTGTTTGCTAACTCAAGCAACCGCGTGCCAGTTGGAATGGTGCCTATTATGTGAGCAGCTAAAATAAGACCAAGTTAATCTACTAAGCTTGAACCCGTACATTCCTTGACTGAACGTATTCACGTAATGTAAGACAGTTTTAATAAAATATTGCAAGGGCTATCCCAATGTAATTTATGTTGAAGATAAGTGTGATTCATCTAACGTTGCTATCTCTATACGAATATTTCTTAAAGGTAGAAGTGTTAATATTTTTAATAGGTCGGTGCTTCTGGTTACAATTGTAAGCATTCGAAATGGCGTAGGATGCTCTATTTTATGATTATTATGTTAATTTTTTTAACAAAATCCTCATAAATTGAGTAAAAACATACTGATGTAAAAATTTGATCATAGCAAACATTTTAAAAATCTTTCATAATATAGTTTGTATGGTGAACAAAGCACAGCAATGTATTTAATTACAAAAAATTATGACACCAATATATTTTAGTATTTTTTAAATAAATATGGAAAGATAAATTTTCGTTGTTATGAAGAACGTGTAGGTACAATATTCACGTATGAAAATTCTATAGAAACAATAATAAAAAACTAGTTTCGCGTTGTCGATGCCGTGCACCCGACATTCGCATTTTACTTGCAAATTGCTTATCCATCGATATCGGGATGCCGACAGACTATCTCATGTACATAATAACGTGAAATTGTTATACAGGTAGGTATTCTGTCATTATTTTGCATTCTATTGATTCAAAAAATCGTTAAGTCAATAAAATGTAAAAATTTGCATTCATGTTTAAATTTTAACGTTACAATACCTCAGTATTTCCAGATCTCTCGAAAGATTCTTTCAAATGCAAGAACGTAGTGTGATTGGTGAAAATAGAATGTTTTAAAAGTTAAATTACACTGGACGGTGTACTTTTTAATGGCATTATAATTGCTTCTGGGAATAAATTTTCCTCATTCTATTAGAAAAGGTTTAAATTGGGATTTCTTCCTGTCAAGAAAGACCGGTGAAGCGGTCGGTGCCGTAGCGTCGTCCTCCGTACAATCGAAAATTTCTTATTCAGTTATTTCTTGAGAAGTGTTTGGGATTTCCTTTTCGAAAGGAAGTTTTAAGCCGGCAGTAAATTATTCCTTCGACAGGTGAGGCCATAAAGGCAAGATTTACGCCTAAGGGCACACCGGCGAGCCTTCCCTTGATAAGACGTATATTACCTAGCAAGTAACACTTTCTATAAGCACCCATCGGGGACGGACCTTGTGATGTAGGACTCGCCAACTAAACCGAATAAACTTCGAACGATAAATCGGAAACTTTACTTATCGCTTTCCAAATTTGCGGGTGCAAATCGCACCGAACCCGAAACAAAGGCTCCACTATTCCGCTGTTTCGAGCCAACGCTAATGGATTACGTTCGTAAATTCGTCAGCTGTCATAAATTACATGTGAACATTCCAAATAGAAAAATGCCAGCAGAATAAAATACGGCAGGCATTATCGGCTTCTGTGACGTCAAAAATGTAGCGCGGCGGCGTGAATGCCGTATGGTTTTATTATTTCGCACAATGAAATTCGTTTAAAAGTTGGAGGGGATTCAAATCGTTCAGTGGGGCATTGCCAGCGCAGTCCTAATCATTGTTAGCGTTATTGCGACTTGAGGAAGAATATAAAGTGCCTTGTCTTCGGAATGAATTTCCAACTTTTTAATTGATTGTCAATTGTAGTTTAAACGTACTTTTCAGTAGAAGCCATTTAAATCGTGATTCAAAATTGGATGGTGAAATATCTTGTATTATTGTAAAACTCGAAAGTTCATACTGATTTTCGTAATTTCTGTTATTTCCGCAGAAGTAAATATCACATCTATTTAAATTAAAGCGTGTAATTGTAACAGATTGTACCTAGTGTATACACATGCGAGTATGTAATAAAGCTGAAGTAAATTCTGTTAACCGGATTTTAATTGGAACACGTATCATAATTCTGTAGAAACCACTTATTTAACGGCGCTATTGTTTTCATTTTAATCTAGAACAGATAACAACAATTTATACAGCTAAACTAAACCAATTGTACAAAATTAAATGCTGGAATTGTACCTACATTATAAATAAAAACAATAAATTAACATCTCAATTAAAATATACAGACACTATCTAGACACTTCAGCTATTTTAAGGTTTTTTTAGGATATTTTAGGGTTACGTATTATGTTTTATTCCTTTATTGACCATACATTTGTATGTATTAGAGACCACAAATTCGTCCAAAGTGACTAAACTACAATATATTCCATACATTCCCACATGCAAGACAATCAGTGCCGATAGGCTGTTGTAATAATTGCTCAAGAAAACCATTGCTTGTCAGCTTGGTTTAGTTTGGGCTGGTTGTCATATTTTCTGACACGAATTAATTAAGTTACGAATATATAAATCAGTAATGCTGAAATGTAATTATTGGATCAACCACAGCGTAGTAAACTATAACTGCTTCAACATTGAGTTCATCCAGCGCCAGCGTGACCTCTTATTTAATTCGAGGCTCCTGTGGGATACCAAACATTCTGTTCAATTGATTAGTTTACATCCTGCGTTAATTCAAATATAACATAGGTGTCATGAAAATGTTTAATATTTTTTTATTGGATATGACCCTTACGTACGAACAACTGATTCCATTGTATAATAAAGTAGTTATACATATTTTTATAACATACACCCAAATAAGAGAAGAAACAAATCTGCGTATGATTGAACAATTAACGAGATCAGTTTCCGATTATTATAATTATAACATTTATATTCCAGACATTTTAGCTTCAGCAGTGTATGAACATATATGTATAGTACAGTCGGTCTTGTAAATTGAAGGATCATATTAAGACTGCTTATTCTAAAGCTATATCTACTTCAATTGAGGACTTCATGTTGCAGAGAGTTTTTTTTATTTTTTTTTATTTATATATTTGGGAAACATACAATACTAGATTACACTAATTTACATACATTATTTTAAAAACACATTAATCAGTGAAATGAAATAGTTCCGCAAAATCTGGAAATTTAAATTACAAGTACTCGTAGATCTCGCGTAGTGCGATGCATTGATGAACATAAAACACGGAGGATTTATCCGATCGAGCGTAGCGGAGAGAGTCGCGAAGCGCTTCAGAATTGAATTTGTCAAGTGTCGAATTTTGTGACCTTTGGCTACACTCATCTACCTCGTAAGATACTAAGTATTCCCTACAGTTCTAAAGTAAAGGTTACTCCTGTATTTAAAGTAATTACATTTAACCATTGCTGCTGAAGTAAAAAATGTCTGTATTTGCAAGCAAATTTGTACATTTTAATATAAGAAACAAAGTAATAATAGCTACGATGTGAAAGTTTCCGTTTAGTTATATGTATGTACATATGTACTTTGCTTATCATTTTCACTAATATTAAAAATAAAACACCCTGCCCCGCCATAGTATTTAAAATGTATCTAGCATAAATGAGTGACGTTATAGGTACCACATACAAAATCCTATAAAGGTGGTACTTGTATTTACCTATAAAATTAATGTAAAAGATTCATGCATATTAAATAACTGATTTTCAAATCTATTTCAGCCAAAGTGAAATATTATTGAAAAATGTCTGTGCGTACGATGTTGTTTCAATCAAAACCACTTTTTGAAATCTGTGCAGGCTGCTTTGTAAACAATGCGGATTGTGGTTTGCTTAAAACGTATAAATGTTTTGTTTGGAAAAGGTTAGGACGGTTCGGGTACATTTCGGTGTACAAAAATGTTCGAGTTCACGTATTTCGGTGACCGCGGCTCGTTTTAATTGATGAATGTGGAACGGTCCCGTGAAACGTTTCGGACAAGAGTGGAAAGGCCGATAGGGGAACGTTGCTATTGATAGTCCCGCATCGTGCAGTCTTGATGACAATCAGAACTCACCGCAGGGATTTGCGATACAGCATACTGGTGTAAGTCGGATACGTGATATTTGAAGTGCGACGATGTACTCGTATGTAATATCGCGGTAAAAGATATTTAAGCGATATTACGGCTAAACGATGGGTATAGTGTTTAAACGATATTAGATTTAATATTACGTTTAAGCGATATAGTACGTAAACTTCAGATTAAATCTCATCGCTTTACCTTACCTGATGATAAATAATCAATACCTAACGCACATAATCTAAGAGCTTAAAATGTAGTAGATAGAAAATATCATGAATATTAGTAGTTACATATACCAAGAGATTTTACTAAATTCCTATACGGTTGTAAGAGGTATATTAACTAAATCTTTTGTTAATATTTTTTCGATGACTATTAACGGGCTTTTGAGAAGCCATCTTTTTAATACAATATAAGTACGTACATGCTACATGTATGTAAGTATATCGGAACGCTTCGCTTGTGAATAGAAACTTTCCTACGAGTACCAATAACAAGTCGACGTAAGCCGGATATGACTTTATTGTAAGACCTGGACTAGACGCGTAAAAAACGATAAAAATTTAATAGTGCACGGAGCGACCGGAGCGCTTTATTGCTATCATATTGAGTAGATGTGGGCTGGTTACAAAATCACGGCACTGACCTGTGTCCAACGATGATGGCGAATCGTGCAGAACGTTTTACATGATGTTTATATTGTGTTACTGGATGGAATCTGCTTTAGATATTGTTGTTATCCCACCTTAATCAATGTGTGTGTATGATACTAAGCTTTCTGGTTTTGAGTAATATCGTAAACATCTGCCGAAATACGTAACAGTAGGTACCTCTGATATGGCTAACCTAGTTAAGTTACTGTTAGTGGACATTATAAGCGTTTTAGTAGGTAATTCAGAGAGCGCAGAGTGTAGGTATGCAGCCATTCAGACAATCGTGTTTATGGTTGTTATACTTTATTGAAATCCATTACGATGTTTTGAAGCACAATATCAATATATGAGTAAATTACTCATCCATAACTAATCGGACTATAGCAGTTTACCGCTGTATGCTATATAGGTACCTCTGTGACCATAAAGACAAACTCAAGACATGTGGCCTAAAATGAGGGGATAATAGATTGCAGTCATGTGTGATGTATGTGAAAAATGTATATGAATGTGTGAGCAATCGTCACGAAATATTCGATGAGATTCTTGTTTTCGTGTTAGAATATCAAATCAATTTAAGATATAAAAAAATGCAATGAATCTTTTATGCGCCCCAAAATACAGGAGTAGGCATGTTCGCGTGAGAAAATGTCAAAAATTTAATCAGGGCCGAGCGCGCCGGCCGCATTATTAGCGGCGTCATATTGAACTGACGCGGAGCGATCGCTCAGGTCCTGAGGGCTTTATTAAATCAATCTAACATGCTGCTACTGCTCAACGAAATCTCCTGACTACATTTTAGTGTAGATGTTAGTCACGTTTTACAGGTTTTTAATTTCAAAAAACGAATGTATACTGTTCTTTCTTTATTAGTCCAAATGTGAGTCATTAAGAAAACTCTTAGTACTGACTAGTAAGTCAAATTGGCCAAACGTAGTTTATACAGATGGTTTTATTTCTGTTTAATATTTGAGTTGGTTAAAAACTGTTTAATATTTCTAATGGTTGTCTATAAGAGTTGACGATCAATTATTCTTTATTTAACTATTAATATTTATATAAAAATGCATGTAAATATTTCACAAGTCTACTATGATGGACTTTATTGTATTGAACTAACTCAGAATGCTCCAGTCAGCTTTTACATCCATGAGTTTATTATACCGCTCCAATAAATCGATAGTTACCTGTTTCATAAAGTCGCAGAGATGTTTACAGATTTCCTGTATTACAAAGCCCACCGTCAAATAATAATCATAACCAAAATAATAGCATAGATCTTTATGTCATAAAAACGTACGTATATATTGCATGTATAGGTTGTATATGGATAGTATTGAAATTCACTATAATTACTGTAAAGTTAGTACCTTATCAATATTAATGTTGTCAATACAAAAAAACCTGCGAGAATATCTAAGCTTTTAACAAGTTTTTCTCATAAAGCTGCACAGGAAAGTAGTTTATCTGTACTGAAACCCAGTTAATGAATAATAACGAAGCATCCGCTTTATAAGCGCCACGCTATAAATGCAATTGTATGCAAGATTTTTTTATGTAGTAGAAATAGGCGACGTTATGGTCAGTGGTAACTGCGGCCCGCCGTCATCAGCTTCATCTCCAAACAATTGTTATAGGTATCTAAGATTATTTACGTACGTTTGCATCTAGGAGACATAAGACTTAAATTACTATTCTTAATTTAAACGCATAACTTTATTTAGTTACAAATGTCAGTGACAGAAAATGTCCACTTTATATTTAACTGTAGTGTGGTAAAAATCCAATTGCACGCGGGTAGCGCTGGCTGGCAGCGCTGACCGCATTTTATCGGCATAGTCATATTGCGCGAAACAATACCGAACTAGTCGTATTACGTTTGATGAAATACCACTACACCTAAATGACTTTATTAAGCTCATATTCGCTTCTAATAATGTGTTTTGATGAAACGTCATCCGCCCTTGACTTTACATCTGCCTACCAGATGATTTGCCTGTTGTGGCCATTTTTTTACTGAAAGTATCAAATCACATAACGTTGCGCTGTTTGCATTTTCATAGAAATTTTACAATTAAAATACGGAATAAACTCGACCAGAACCCTAATAGCAACCATGAGTACGGAATATGGTTATCTAACCAACTGATTCTGTCCCATAGAGCACAATTCGGATATCTTGTAAACGAGAGTGTTCTAATCAAAGCTTATTAAAAAAAAAACAATTGTAGGTAAGTATATATTTTTAAGTAAGATTTCTTATACTCGAATGCCCCACGCGTGGAAAACAACGGACATACACACACGAAGCCGACAAGCTAAATCGCAGTCCAGCTGATTTCTTCTAAATGCGTATAGGCCTACCTATATGTTCCTTATTACAAAAAGAAAACTAAAAAAGGAGCATACCATTGCGGAAATTATTTAGAACTATCTCCAGAACTGAGAAAGCAAAACGTATCAATAAATACGTATCATACGGTGTAATTAACGTAACGGCACTGGATTCTTGTTTGCGGCCCTGTTCCAAACTTGTCAGACGCGCCTTTGTCACAATATTTGTTTCCGAACAATTGCTTAGATATTACAATTCCTTTTACAGAGTATCAGAGGTTGAAATTAAAATGAACTATTAAATTTTACACCGTTAATGTATTTTTTAAATGTATGCAGTGAACTTAAAATATAAATGGTCCTTTTATTCATAAGTACTGAACGCACTAAGACTCGTTTTGTAATTTTGAGGTGTTGTTCACTATTTGTTATATTTATAAAGAATAGTTTTGGGTGTGGTAGGTATCTGTGGAGGGAGCATGTATGCTTGTGTAACCGGAGGGCTGCTAAACAGATATATACATGCGATATAATAGTTACATAGATTTTTTTATTACACCCAGAAGCAAAACAAACGAACATGCTTTTCTCACAAATGTTGTCCTGGCTGGGAGTCGACCCACCAGCTCCGGTTTTGCTGGCATTATTTTTAACCACTCGACTATGAGGACAGTCGAATCAAATGACACGGTATACAGTGTTTATAGCTGTTACCTGTAGATAATAGTCGTTAAACCTTATTAGGGACATTTAGGGCGATTTTAAATTATTCCGTGCTACCGGGTTAGCTATTAACCCTATCTTCAGCGTACCGTTTGTGCGAAAAACGATTTAGTGAAGGTTTCCCAGTTACTTTAAATTGCACAACATTGGCGAATAAATTAGGTAATGTTATTAAAAATATATATGTAGTTACTTTTTTGTACAATGTCTTAAATATGTATGTTAAGTAAAATGTTCGAGTCAACCCTGGTTTTAGAACTTTTAAGCAAAGATAATTTGAAGTTCTTTTCTATGTCCGAACTTTATTTTGTAATTTGGTCATTTGATTTGAAAGTCTTGACTTCTATACAAATCTTTTAACAACATCTCCGATCATTCAAATCTAAAGCCTATAAAATATGGATGAAGATTTCAGAAAACTTTAAACAAAGCAAGGTATTTATAACTTTGTCTTATACTCGTAATAAATTGAATTTCCCATATAACATGTAATATCAAACCTACATAAATAAGTGTTAAGTTAGTCGGGAATATCAAAAACGAAATATACAAATTTTAATATCATGCAAAACGAGCCTACCTTAGTCCATTCCCATGCGAGTTGGTAAATGGAGAAAATGGAACTTTTCGTGCTTCTTGGAGAACTTTGAAAAATATCGGGAGTGTTCCGTTTTAATAAAAATTGAGCTGTGGTTCTCTGCATAGCGGTTCTACAGGTACCAGCAATAAGTTTTCCTCGCTAAGGTATATGGATTACTGAAGACGGAGAATATTCAAAATGAGTCCTTTAGTTGGAATTCATTTGGCAGTGTCTTCAAATATTCGTATAATTTGTTTTATTTTTTACGTACATTTTATTTCTTATTATGGAAATTTGAAATATTATGCGAAGTCTATTCGTGATTATTATTCATCTATAGCTCTATGCACTAAAACAGTATTCAATAAGGTATGTGATTTTCTATATCACTATGATTATTGGGTTGATAAATTAAGAGTATCCAGTTAACCTCCCATATACGTACCTATGTAAGATTATTATAATTTTCCACCTATGACTAAACTGCGATAAATATATTTATAATGTCTTTTTAACAGGAAGCTCTCTAATACGTGTTCTAGTACACTCAGTAACTTTTAAGGCAAATACTTCGTGATTCTGAATGCGAACATCGGGCGCGGGAGTCTCAAGTCGGAAAGGGTTCTTGGCTGTACAAGTATACATTAAGACAACTTTAATTGCTAACAAGATCAAACTTTCCAAATTTGGGCTCCGACAAATCGAAATCGCTCTTAGCAAAACAAGTATTAATTTTGTATCGGCGTCCTGGCACGCTGGCTGGGGCGGGGGCGCCCCGTACTGCGCGCCGCCCGCCCCAGCCAGTAATCGCCGCGCCGCCGCCGCGTGACGTTGCGCGCTTTTCCGCCTACATATCAGAAAGCTTCCTTCACTTAAAAGCACGTTCCGACACATTTTCCCATCACATCTTCACCTTATAACACACCGCGTGACTGCAACGCGGTGCCTACCATTCACCAGTGGTCCCATTAAAATTATTCTGGAATGCCGAATGTATGTAAATAAATGATATAATTTGGTAAACACAAACGTAATATTTCGAAGATGTGAGGTTTCAGTGTCTATAAATGCAGTTTCTTGGTGACTAGTGGATTGTAATTGTGGGATTCGCTAGACGGTCAAACATCTTGTGATATGCAGAGTACTGTTAAAGGTAAGATAATATTAGATTATAGCGTAGCCGTAACATGCACTTCGTTAAAAGCTAATGAAGCTTTGTAGTGGCTGTATATGCTCCCTTAGCTCACACGGCTAATGAAACCAAAATAGCAACTGACAAATTTAATTGGCTAGAAAGTTATTTTTTTCTACTGTTATTACCATTCATGTACATTTTATTTGTGCATTTTTTGTATCTATTCACAGTTTGTTTCTATCTTCTTAATGTCAATGGTCAACGGCGAAAACGGAGTAAATTATTATACGGTAATTAGAAAACCAAAAAACAAATATTCAAGTACATTTAGTGAAATGAGCCGTCTAGTGATAGATAGAGGTATTGGAAAAAATGTTTCATGTGGCAGATAAATTTGTTTCTACCGTGCCTGTAGTAATAAATAAACATCCGCATCCAATTCGTAGATGAAATTGAAACGCCTTCAAAGGTGTCGTGAGGACCCTTGGCATAAGAACAAGCACGATCAGTAGTTTACATTACTTTTTTCTATTTTCGGACATTGTTTTGTATCTCCTGCGAAATAGAGTTCATATTCGCCTATCCGTTCACTCGTGAATAGAGTATCCACTTGTCAAGTTGCATGTTTTATATTCATCTTTTATGTACAATACTTCTGAATATTGCAGAATCGACCGAATCTACATTTCTACGTTAGTATTATAAGGAAACGAGACTACGTTTGCGGAAGAAGTTATCATAATAGTTGAAGGCCTAGAGCATTATTTTTATTTAAAACAAAACAAAATATAGTAGTCTCTATATGTGTACACATACATATATACAGATATACATGATTTAGTGTTTGTTTTGTATATACTATGTGTGACGGTTAAGCCAGTTGGTGCAAATTATCTTCATTCTCCACTTCTGGGTTCGAAGTTTTTAAAAATTGTACAGTTTTATGACCCTCTTTCCTGATCTTAACAATAATACGTCAGGGAAACATCAAAATATAATTATTGTAATTTTCAGTATCATTATGTTATAATTCTTAAATACACGTATTAAATTTAGTCCCATGTTACTGTGTATACCCATTATACAATCCATAACACAATAGCAGCTGATATGCAACAAAATAAGAGAAAAGTACAGATTGCAATTTATACGTAAATGATTGTTTTATAACACTTAATATCTAATTAAGGCTTCCGATGTTTGTTAATGTTTAATTATTGTTTCAGGTAAGACAAAAGCCCCGTCATCTTTAATAATTATGTGAAAACAAAGTATCTCAATATTAGAATATAGTAGCCTTCGAACATCCATTCCTGTAAAGAGCCCACGAACTCTACGAACAAATTGGTACAAGTAAATTTCAAGAGTATTTTATAAATTATGAATATATGAAATAATATTACGAAATTGGTATTATGTCCTTACCTTCGCCAAGCTAAGAGATACAAGGGTATAGATATAAATAAATATACCTAAAAGCCCTTTCTATGTCACACAGCTTTACAAGTTACCTTTGGGTACCATTATGAAATTATATTATTATTATGAAACATTACGTATAACATTTATCCAATAGAGCTTAAACTATTTAATCATATTTTAAAAATGTTTAGTATAATTACTGTCAGTAGTAATTTTTTTTGGTAGATATGTTATACATATACGAGTATGATCTTTATAACACAAATAAGGCAGGAGTTTTCTTTAACATCCAAATCATATTACGGGGTAAGTCGCAACAACAAATCTGTTCGAATCCATTAAACGAAACATAACGTATATCGACGCGCTGTAAGCGGGTTTGCTGCAAATCTTTTTAAATCACAAAAGCCAGTCGTCAAGATCGCATGTCGAAGAAGGAAAAGAAAATATCCTGTAGGAATAGCACAGCTGCTCGGATTTGGCGCGAACTTGGGAGAAAATCCGAAATGAAAACACGCCGCGCCGTCAGATGTAGGCCACCGTGTCTTTCCCCAAGATAAATTCAGAATGGATTCCCTCTTCACACACATTACCAACTCAATAAGGATTAAAACTTCATTTGGAAAGTTTTATAACTTTCTAATAAACAACGTTTGTCTCTTTTTGATATTTTCATATCAGGAAGTAATTTTCAGAACGGATACGACGGTAAATTGACCGCATGTTCGTTTCTAAGAACAGACAGACACCTTTTTTGTTTCATTAGCTCATAAATATTTCTAGGTAAATCCCACCCGGGTTATGCCGCTTAAAACACTTAAGCTTATGTGAATCTACGGGCACTCGGGTCGAGAAAGATTCATTTTAGTTAAAAATTTACTTTAATCCCTTGTAAATTAAACGAAATTGTTTCACATGTGTGTTTGACTTGGGCATATTTTCATCTTTTACGTCGGTTTAGGACAATATTTGTATACGAATGGAAAAAAAAACGTTATACTGACCGAAATTAGTACTGCACAGCGTTATGGTCATAAAGTTTTATTATTGAATTGAAGAAAACGCTTTTAAACTTGATTTAATACTTGTTAAATTATTTTACGTATTATGAAATTGTGTTATATCACGAGTGTGAATGGATGATGACAATTTAGAATTGAAAGACGATCTGGTAAGAGTAGCAACAAAAATATTAAAGGGTAAGATCTAAATATTCACACAAGTGTACAAACAAAATTGGTCAAATACCCCTTTATTTATTTAAATCATGGACATTTAATCTGTTAAATGCGGTGAATATAACGGTCAGCTACAGTACAGATACAGAGCGTAATTTAAATATAGGGTTCATTTAGCTCTGCAAGCTCCAATACCAGTTAAGCATCAATGAACTGTCGAATCTGAAATTGGATCCATTCATGCATAATGCAAGATCTCAATTGGTTGATCTGTGACTTGGCTAAGATTACCGCAAACTGCCGACTTATGGCTAATATATGTCATTAGTAATTGCTGGAGTCAATGCTACAAGAATGCCCTAAGTTTATTCAACTACGTACATAAAACACACGTTGGTACCTACTCATTTTGGAATTAAAAATGAACTATTTTTATAGCAACGAAATCACACTCAATGTCATTGAGATACAGTATAAGGTAATTTACTTATATGTATTCTATGGGAACATAACGGCACGCTTATTAATATTTCCAGTTTTGTGTTGGAAAAACGGGAAAACTAGCTGTCAATCAATATTTTAATTTAATACCATTTTATTTATTACTATCCCCTCTCGCTCCTATAAAAATTCTTAAGCAAATAAAATGTGTAGGTATGTATAATATGTAAAATATTTATAAATTAGGGCTAAGTGAAATTAATTTCATCAAAATAAGTTTAGCAGCTCAGTCGTAAAAGCATGCGAGGCACGGGAACTTTCCTTACTATTTGTATTTACAAATAATGGTAATTAATGGCCTTTTCTTAGAAACAAGCTGTCGTAAAGACATATAATCAATCCTTACGAACCAAAAGGCTATTTTTATTCTTACGAACATTAGTTGAAAAGCAAAATGTGTTGGTTCATTTCAGATAATGCCAATAATATTGTATGTACAATTCGAGACAGCAGCAGGAGAGAAAATTAATAATTATTTTTGCGTCGTGTTAATCTGTCAGCCTTGGTACTTTGCAAGTACTGAAAATTTCTAAGTACGGGCACAAAGTTTTACAGATATTAAAATCGAAAGTTATTGTATCCAACCGGGGGAGTTGGGAGATTCTAACGGTCTGGAGCATCTAACGAAGTCAAATAATGCCTGTTTCATCCACGTTTAGAGCAAATATTTGTGAGTTGGGAAGTATTTGTTTTGTCCATGTGTGTATAAATTGTACATTGCATTCGGATAGTTTGTTATTAGTTGTGCTACGACTATTTCGGCATTTAAGTTTGTGATGAACAGAATAAATAAAGTAGGTACTTACATTGTTTCTTGATGATGCTGAGGCCACAAAATTTGCCATCAGATTAGACATGAAGTTTCAATCTCAAACGGGCCTGATATGGCTCGGTCGCTAATCGTACAGTACTGCTTTAATCGTTTATCCTCATATTAAATCGGCGTGGAAATAATAAAATTACTGAAGAAATAAATTTTTAATTGCAGAAAGTAGGGGGTGCAATTGTCTCTTCGTTCATAATATTAAAGGCGCTTAAGCATACATTCGTGTAGTATAATCCTTAATCGCAATGTTTTCCTTATCAATGCGTATATATGTATGTATGTGCCACCACAATGCCATATTGATCTTAACTAAATCGCGCACAAAGTCTGCTTTGCGTGTTCGTCGGGCAAGCTAATACGAGTACTCGTACATCTGGAGGCGATTTAAGTCAATTTGTCTTTACTATCATAATGGACCGTATTAAAAATATTGATGCAATCATTAACTGTATAGTAAATGATTACGCCAATTTGTATTCTATCACGATCTACTTAAGCTTTATATGTACATATATTTAATAAACTACAAACATTACGTAAACAGACCATGGAAGATTTATAGCAATAACATTTGGAGACATCTTTACTCACGACCGTAAAATCCCAAATTAGGTAGAGACAGTGTTACGGTGATAAACTACGTAAATACTAAGTCAATTTCTAAATACATGCCTATAGATATTTTTTACACCCAAGCATAAGTGCAGTATTCATAACTTTTTACTAATTTTTGTTCCGGATGGCTATCGAACCTATACCCTTCGACTGAGTGGTCAATTTCACAAACCACTGCGACAATAGGTCAGTCAGATTACAATATTTTTGACATTTAAAATTATCTAACGAATCATAAGGAAGATAACGAATCATAAGGTAATAGTAAAGAATTGCAGTTTTATTCAGTGTTTTTTTCCTGGATAAAATCCCTATTTTCCGAAATTTAAATTCATTCAAAGGGCCAATTATTTTGCGGTGGTATGAGTAATTGGAGGAGAAACATATTCGATAAATACACGTCATTGTTGATTGTCGATATAAAAATGCCGATATACTTTCAATGAGGACGTTGTAGGCGCGGCTACACCGCTTAACAATTAACCTCACGCAAGCAAATTCGCCATTTAACCAGTCGATACACAAAGACCATTGTTTGACTACACGCGTCAAATCTAAACACAATGCTTATTTTGGGAACACCATTAACACTAACAAATTGCCCACTAAAATATGAAAATACTGAACGAACATCATAGAATTAAATAATTTTATTTAAAAACGTTTTATTCCATTAGACCACAATAAGCCACAAATAAGGGTTGTTATTTTAGCAAGCTATGTATGTAGGTATGTTCATCTGTTCCCTCAGGTCTCCTAAACTACTCACCCAATTTTGACAAATGACGTATTGTTGGAAGCGTCGTGCTTGTCAGCGGATTACAGGCTATACGACGACACATAAAATCCAACATTCCGGCTTATGGCTATAGCGCTATATATATTTGTTAGCCAAAAAAAAATTTTTTTAAATACATCCGACAAAATATAAGTTACTAATAACGATTCACGTTATTTTCAAGCCCGCTTTTATTACCGCAGGTGTTTCGGATTTATTTAAGCTTAAAGGAATAAATAAAAATGAATGACTGCAAAACTTTTATGTTGTATTGCTGCGAAAGCAACTGCGTAAGGCTTGCAGCATATTTCGTCACGTCGGTCTAGTCTGTTTACACAGATCCTATATACAAAATAAGTCATGTCATTTTTGTTTTTACTTTTTCATTACCTTTATATTTGCAGTTATTGTCATAGCTGTTGTAGTATTTTATTTATTCTTAAGTAATGATCACTATTTACATACGTCCTCGGCTATATAACATTGCTCGACCGTAAAAGACAGTTTTCGCAAAACGATGTTACTTAGTCTGACCCAGATGTATAGTTACTTCCTAAAGAGCTTACATTACAGTACGTCCGTAATAGCTAACTTCCAACGTTATATTTCAAGTATGTAAAATGGCAGGAAGCAGTAGTTACTGGTAGATAACGAATTTGGCATTGTTTTTTTATGGCATATGAGTAGGAGTTAGGCAAAATCCAGCTGCTAAAGAGACATGGAAGTAGACAGACGACTGTAGAAGCGTCAAAATAGGATTGTATAAACATTGTTCAGAGGAAAGTACAGGGTTATAATTCTATCACATATTATTTAAAATGATACAGGTAGTCACGTTTCAGCTGGAGCAGTGTGTTTTAGAAAATTGTATTAACAAGAAGGTGCTAATAGGTGAGGTTCCTACAAAAAATCAATGCAATTGCATGTTGTTTTCAGGGCAATAGAATCAAATACAGAGTCTATCGGCGGCTGGAATACAGTAAAAGTTTATTATACAGCTGTATAAGGTCACACGCTAATACTTTTATAAAATAAAAAAATATTAATGTTGTTTCCCTAAAAAAAATCGTACTTTTAATTAAAAAAGTGACAATATTAAATACTTCCAGTACGCAATTTTCGCTGTTTAGTTCATTAATGAAGTATTAACATAATTTATTGCGCCAGATTTACGATAATGATTCGGTTAGTCGGCAAGTTTAACAACTCGAGTATAATTTTACTGTCACTATTTATTTAACACGCAATTTGACAGTACTTCTACATAGCATTTATTTAATAGTTTAAAAATATATATAACAAAGTAGAAAATGATAGAAATCAAACAAAACCGAATAAAAACTTTATATTAACATTTTTACTCGTATAATATCGGTTACTTGGAATATCAAAAGCATCTACCTAAAGTCTATTACTAAAAAAACTGGTTTCAAAATGATGGTCGCGCCGAGTGGCACTTGAAACAAACGGCGTTATCAAATCAGTGCACCCGAGTTAAAGTGCCGGTGAAATAGAAGGGGGCACTTATTGCCTCCAACTCACCCCAAACACCCCCTTGCCTATGGGTAAGATTTAGAAAGATCGGTTACCGCTTACGTATCGATGCCGTGACGTATCACGTAGTTTATTGGTTGCCGTTAAATAATATTTAAACACTTGTACTTAAATCGAAAAAAATATTATAACGTTTGCTTCACTTACTTCGCTTGTCTATTTTTGCATGGTCTTGCTCACATTTGATATTATTTATTTAAATTCTATTAGATACGAATAAGTATAGGCTGGAATATTTACTCTTTATAAGAACTAGCTGTGCCCACGGCTTCGATATCAATGTTTTCCCGTTTTTGCAACATTTGTCATTGCTGTTTCAATACTATTAGTCATAGCATGATGTTATATAGCCTATAGCCTTCCTCAATAAGTGGACTATTCAACACAAAGACAATTTTTGAACTCGAACCAGTAGTTCCTGAGATTAGCGCCTTCAACCAAACAAACTCTTCAGTTTTATAATGTTAGTATAGATTATTATAGTAATGTATTAGTTTTAAAAAAAATCCATAACTACATACAATTTTATCGTTGTAGTTTAGCTACTTTTTTAAAGTAGCCCTGGGTTATTATAATAAAACAATAGCAGAATAGGTCCTCCACACACCCACCCTTTGCAGACGACGATACCCTACGGCCAAAATCCACGGAATGACAAATTAAAAATATGTTCGAATAGAACCTAGCTAGCAGATAGTCCCTACTCAATGAAGATACACATTTATATTCAAGTTAAATTCCCACCAACTGTTTACTGTATAACATGTAGATACTCTTATTTAGGTAGTATAAAGTAACTGTTATCAACGTCTGTCTGTTTACCGTCATGTTCTTATAAGCTACGTTAGGGATTTTCCTGCGGGTTCATTACAATTAGATAGGTTTCTGGAAAGATTATACGCGAATTACTTAGCAAATAAAACGAATAGGCAATTAATAGAATTAGTAAAAGCAAACAAAAATCGACTCACTTGTTTCTGCGATATGGACTCTTGTATTTGAAGGGTAGGAAATTCTATCGAATATTCAGGTTGTCTGAGCACATAAATACATAGACGCAGCGCTCACGGCAGTGTCCGCTTCTATCGTAGGTTGCTACAGGTAATAGGTAATAGATAGTACGGGCTTGTCCGGTCCTACACAACGGTAATGATGTTTTATCAAACTTTGGATCGAATAAGATGGGATTACTGAAGAGGTACCTATTACAGTTTGTTTTATAGACGAATTTAAATATCACAAAAGTAATCAAAAGATTACTTTATCCACGAATATAATATAATATCACAATACAATTATCACCTTGAAACAACCTCATACGCAGCAATTGGGTCACCAACTAGATACAGACTGTATTGTGATAATCACATTTCTAAATATACATGCTGTAAAGATAGTTCTGCAGCATAAGACAAAACAAGTACTCATCCTCATATAATTCAAATTTGTAGTCGGTGGGAAAGGAATCCGTAACCCTCGGCTCAGCAGTCGGTGTTACTTACATCGGGACTAACGCGCCAGCCGATATTCATATTTTCGCTTTTCTAAGAGGCGAAATGTAATGCAATGCTTATGGCAATGTCCGGATCTGTTCACAAATCGCTACATAATGCGGGCTTGTTACAAAAGAGAGACGCTCGAAGATTTTACCCACACTTAAAGATATTTATCTATAACTAGTAGACGCTTCCGATAAGTTCCACCAGACGTACTACTTTACTTTACTTTACTTTTATTTAGTTCTCCTTATATAATTTACTTACACGAGAATAATGCAGTTACAGTTTGTTTGAAGAAAATCTATCCTATTTCACTGTGGGGTCCCCTCGATACAAAATATAAAAATAGCTATCGTCCTGGTTTGTGAGAAATGCATCAGGATTTTGGAAAAATAGGTAAAATAGATTAAGAAAGTTAGCATGAGAGCACGACTGTAGAGAGTATTGCTAACGACCAAGTTCTGAGCTCTTACTATATTGCTATTATAAAGCTAAGGAACAGTCTTAAATTTTTTATAACCTATGTTAGCGACACAATAATGGTGAAAAAGGTGCGAGTTTTCTACAAACTATAAAATATTAATAATAATAAGGTCTTTAAATAATAAGTACTTTGAAATTATTAAACACGCAAATAATCCGCTTTATAAATGTTAGCTGAAAATATTTATAGCGTAATGTTACTGATTTCATCTAATCTTTTAACAAAACGGGGCACAGTGCTTACGGCAATGTCCGGAGCTGTGCGTAGCTTGCTATTATAATGTGAGCTTGTCACGACGTCAAGCCCTATCGCATTGGCTATTTCATAAAGCATGAAATATCTACTATATCTAGTTGCATTTTAAGCTAATAATTAAACTAAATAAATACATAATTGTACTATTTAATCAATCTAGTGCACATGTTAGTTCAGTTATACTTACACGCTTGTATTTTTTTTATTCTTTAAAACTATTCGGTGTTTTTATTAATAATAAATCTATATATCTATGATAAAATATTAATCTTAAATGGCATATTAACCATGAATTTACATAAAGTTAAAAATATCAACAGTTGGCAATAACACTAAATTAGATTTGATATGAATAACAAGCAAAGCTTTGGAATGCCATTCAATCTTTATTACATAGCGGTCGCTTCACTCAATCAGAAGATATGCGAAATTAAGAGATTCAAAGGACGTATTTAAAGGGAGTCAAACTACAAAGCATTAGAAGTTACTGAACCAAAATTACAATTGCGGGAAATGCTTGGTAAGTAACAAGCGTAATAAAATTGTTAAGACAGGAATAGAATTAAATGGGAATAATAATTGTAGCAAAACTTAATCAAATGAGATGAATACGCTATAATAATATGTTTTACCAATATGTGTAATCGCACACTTGTTCAGATACACCTAAAACCAGATCGTCTTTGAGGCGTGTGATTGAAAGAGAATATATCAGTCTTAGTAACATATCTGTAGTGACACCTTTATGAGCTCTTACTGTCAGGAAGGAGCGAATAAATGTTGTTGAGACCTTTACAACTTCCGACAAATGTCCTTAACGTATGTATGTCCGTAACCTATGTATATCCTCCGATTCGCACTAGAGCACGCTTTTCTGTGTCAGAGTATTCTTCTGACCTATCCATTTTAAGCTGTATGTCAGTCAAACACGGGTTGGACCCATATATCATATATATGTAAATTTAATTTATAGAATGAAATGCGAGTTTGTTGTTACTAAACATCGATTTAAGGGTAGGTCAATTTTAGCAAATGTACAGATGAGATTATATGAGAGCTATACACTTAAAAGATCTCGACCAATATGAGGTCTTGGCTGTTTACAATGATACAAGACTGGTGTGTGTCAAGTTACTTCAATATAAGAAGCCAGCGCTTTGCCGCGGGACAGCAGTCTTTTTCCACTATTTATTACTGTTACTCGTATTCCTTAAGTTAATGTAAAAAGTTTTTTCTCCTTTGAAACGATTGTGAATGGGAATCTATGGCTCTAACAGATTCAACTTAAGATTATGTCTGGAGTCGTTTTACATTCGATTTATTTTATATTCATTCTAGAAATGCACCGAATATTTAATAGTAATCGGTACTTGATAACGTTTAATATACCTAAATTGCATTGAGCAAATACCGTAGAATTAACGGGCTGACTCGAGATGAAGAAAACCGCCCGCTGTAAACGTGAAGGCGAAATTTTCCACTGTTTTTCACACCCCGCCGTACGTTGAGCGCTTTGAATATTTCATGCTCAATAATTTATTGCATGATTTAGGACCAGGGCCTACTTTACGATAGCTTTTTGAGAGCTTCCGCTCGTAACGTGAGCTTACTATCTTTTATATTTTCCATTTTATATACACCGTTGGCTATATGAATGTGTGCTTCCGTGGTGTAGGTACTACTTCGCTTTGATCTAGTCAATTTGTGTTATATGGGTAACTTCGGGATAAAAGGACTTTTGTTATATTAATTTCGTAGCGTATGAGACGAGACCCAATGTTCGCGTGTGTTTGGGAACGTATTATTATAATTCAATAACAGTTCAATGCTAACGTTGTTTATTTCAGAACAATTTAATTTAAAACAAGGTTGGAGACAAATGCATATGGGTCGACATAAAATTGAGTTTAACACAATCAATTAAAATCATGACAAAATTAAAGTTAATGTGTAAATTTAATTACAAAATAATTAATTTTTTATCCCCTGATAAACAGCGAGTTTGTGCGTTTCGTGTTGTACAAATAAGTGTTTATCACCTAATTATAGTACATATCTGTATTAATTAAGGTAAATCGACTTTAGCCTAGTCATTCAACTGTCGCTATTTAAGCAGCTACCAACTATTTCATTAGGAGAGACACGCGCGCCGAGCTGAGTGTAGTACGTAAATTAGTTGTTTGATAAAAAATGTAATTCGCTCGAACTTTAATATTGATTCGTGAGTATCTCAAAGAGCACATCCGAACTCTTAATCGTATATCTTCAAAGTGCCATAACCCAAGTTTATTGAGTTCCCAACTTGCTGCCTTCAAACTTACTTATACTCTTCGCATTATCTCACCTTGGATTAAAATGTTCGTTCGCGATCGTATAAGTCTAGAGTTGAGTCTTGAAGATTTGAAGTTTTGCGTCGCTAAATGTTAATTTGCTGTCTTTACGAAGAATTAAACGTATATGTATATAGGCAAATACATATGATTTCAGTAAACTTCGAGTTGACTTTCGTTTGTTTTATTTTTCTTTGGTAAAAAAGTGACATACGGATTATATGGGGCTGTTGCTACCTATGTACATTTGCGACCAACCTCAAAGAAAATGATAGCTAACTAAGCTAGCTACCTACTTGTATATATATAAATATCCCGGGTCACGATGTTCGTTTGCGATAATCTCAGAAACCACTGAACCGATTTCAATGAAATTTTGTACATATTTTGTTTGGTCCAACTTAAAAGATAGGATATTTTTTATCTCAATTGCTAATCAAATTATTTATTGCAAAATCAATGTTTTCTTATAGGACAACACTTAGTCGGACGAAAGTCGTAGTACGGGATTTTGACATATTTGACAATATATGACGACACGGCAACGCGTGGTCAAGTCTACTAGTGTGTATAGGTCTACTATATGTATATTAAAAACCGGTTTCCTCTGTTGTCCACATACACTGCGACTGCTTAGTACATATTACATAATATGTATATGTTACTTCTGTTATTTCAAGCACTAATAATAGTCATCAATAACCTTTAAAATCTATGCCACTTCATCCAAGAACTAAGTGAAATGTATAGTTATTGTAATGAAACGGATTTTAATGATTACGAATCGTTAAAGTTAATTATCGTTTTTGCCAGAAAACCGGTGTTCGTGATATTTTATCGAAGTTAAAATTAATAAGCAAGCAGAAATAAATCGCTTACTGTTACGATAAATACAAAATCGCATTCAAAAGATTAATTGGGGATTTGTTTGAGTGCGCGGTCTCCACGGACATTCATTTTTATGTGGATTAAAATAACGCTGTCCCTCAGGAGGTGTCTTTTATAATTTATTAAAACGATAAAAATTCATTATAATCGTACGTTCATTATAATGTGGAGCCTGAAAAGTTTCCAGTACTTTTGTTAGACAAAAGCGCGATAAAAGGCTATCACCACTTTTATTTTGCAATATGTTATTGTAATTAAAATAATTACTGCATTTAGCAAATAAAATATTTTCTTCATTAATTAAAAAGGAAATAGTGAAGGATTCCTACGCCGTCTAATTCAGAACAGCTAATAAATGCTTAGGAGAGAAACAAATAGTTATTTCACAAAGGAAAATTTATAGATATCAACGACAAAGCGTTTTGTGTCACATTTATTATTATTTTAACAGTGGAATGTCTTAACAATATCATTAGATCTCATGTGTATTCAAATCAACAACTAACTGTGCCAACTCTTGAAAAATTAAATTCATATTCATGTGGCTAAGCAATAACAATGTGATTTTTTATAAAAATACAGAAAAAGACGTGTACGATTAAGAGATCTTTTAAAATGCCTGGATTAATCAAATTAGGCAATTCAATGCCTGGATTATGGTAACCGGACAGCTGATAAACATACATATATACATACGATATAGGACTTACATAGAGATTTTTTATTACGCCAGACACAGAACAAACAAATGTGCTCATCACACAAATGTTTGTCCTGGGTGGGAATCGAAACCACGACCTCCGGTTTTGCAGTCAGGCTCTCTAACCACTCAACCAAGAGGCCACTCTTCGGTGAGTGCTGGTTTAAATAGCAATAGGTGTGTGAGCGGTACTTCCCCGCGTGAATGTAAACTTCTATTTCTATTTAAACCCGCCCCAGACGTGTTGCCCTGGCTTGTCTGCAGGCCCCGGCCTCCAAACCTGGGCTAGGCCAATGGGCCAAGGGCACCGTGACTTTCCAATATGTGCGGTCGATATGTTAATGTTACATAACGTCTTAAATATGACGTAAGCAACTAATTCTATCCATATGTTCCTTGTTTGAATTAAACTCACTTCCGTCAGTTCCGGGTTCAATTCCGCTTAATTTCCTCTAATTATTATGAACGTTTGCTTGAATGCATATCAATTGTTGTGTACTTACACTTACAATAAGCCAGATTTGATTCGAATCCAGACCATCCGAAGTGGGAAGCTGAATTTCAAGTCTAACCGGATTGTCATGTTAATTTCATTCCAAAAAGTTGGAATTACAAAATGAAATCGTTGAACTGTATTTGTACAGAAACGATCCGTTTGTAAGGAGCTAATTTTGAAACTGTCAAAAACTCTCCTGAAGTGCGCCCGGTGAGAAGTGTCACATTGATTTTACAATTCGGAAACTTGAATTAAATATTCAAATTAAAATCTAACTTTGTGTTTATATTCCTTCCGTGTTAGAAATAAATTTCAAATTATACTATACTAGCTGTGCTTGCTGCTTCGCCCGCGTGGAAATCAATATTTCCCCGTCTTTACCAACACTTGTCATTGCTGCTCCACTCCTATTATTCATAGCATGATGTTATATACCCTATTCTTCTATAATGAAAATACTCAAGCTTGCTTGAAACTTAAGTACACTTAAAGAGATATGAGAGTTTTATTGAATTGAAATGCATTTGAATAACCTAACCATAACATACATGAAAGGCCCCTGAAAAACTTTTCCCTGACTAAAGTTATAATTTTATACGGAAAAATTATAAAAAACACATCAATCGGTAATGATTCTGATTTATTTAGTACTTATCTCTGTACTCATGCAACAGGGCGAGTATTGGACAACGAAATTTTATTTCATATTTAAATAGTTAAAAGTGACAGCCCTAAAAATCACGTGACTCTCAATGCTAGTACGAAACCAATTTCGAGAGTGTCACGGGCAATGATTCCTCGGAACCAGCGTGTACTGCCTTATTCAACAAACCTCAGGCTTTCTAAGACAAATCTTTAACTTCATGTGTCAAGAAAATGACTTCTAAAATAATGTTGACCTCGATTTTTAACTATCGAATAAGAACCACGTCACTACATTCATAGAAAACATTCGACATTTAAAATCTAAATACATAATTTAAATTAAATTCTAAATTCAAATTTTCGGAGACGGATTTTTTTACTTTCAACTTATTTATTCCAGTCTTGCCGAAAATGATAGAAGATAGGTCAATGACATCCAATATTTACAGAGATAAAGGTTATCTACAGGTTGGCGATTTAAAACGCCAACCTGTAGATAACCGGTTTACAAAAAACAGGACATAAATATTGTCATTATTCAAATGAAAGCAGAATTTTTCATAATATACGCTATACTGGTACATATAATTTCTTCCAATTTTTTAAAACATAGGAATGAAAAATAAATGGCGTGTGCTTAAATTGAACGCGGTTATTTAAACGGGGTCAAGTGTGAATTTCCAAACGTTCCTAATATATCCGTTTATATTTTTTATTGTAACTCATTTGCCAAACACAGAGTAAAATTTTCACGAAGAATGCCAGAAAACCTTTTTTGAACATATTTTCAGAGGCTCTGTTGAGTTGAAAGGGCCGGTATACGAAATTACCCCTGCCCTGTGACATTATCATGCGATGTATGCGCGAATACTTTTACCACAATATGGGTACAACCTTTAGAAATGTCTAACAAGTTCATTCTACTGTCAAACCTTTTTTATTTATCAATCTTGTAACTGCTACATACCCTTACACGAACAACGAAATTGTCCTTAAATATCACATTTTGAAAAATATGATAGTAACTAGCTGTGCCCGCGGCTTCACCCGCGTGGAAATCAATATGCCATAAAGTTTTTCCCGCGTTAATACCTACATCGCGGGAATCCTAATAAAATAATTACGAACTTCCATTCAAACTTTTGTCTCCTATTTCACCACCCATATAACATTTGAGCATTATTTTGATGCATAGTTGCATGCATCTTAAAACTATCATAACTCTTTACATATTCATTGAAATAAAATGCTCTCAAGGGCAATTTTGTTCAAAATTAAGTGGCTGTAATAAATAACCTATTT
>DWGJ01000791.1:0-25183 GCA_018246895.1 Aspitha aspitha aspitha | reverse complement strand
TTTACTCCCTGTCCAAAAATGACAAGTTACTCACGTCACATTGACATCTACCGTAGATAATACATGCATAAAGACAGAAGCGACACAGTGTAGTCTTTACATGTATATAACAGGATTCAATGAATGGTACCAACGGTTGAGCTACAAACAGTTCTCATGTATGACACGTGGCTGTTGGAACTTTTTGCTTGTTAAAATACCACACGGCCGTGAATGGAGGTCGGCGTTGAATGAACGAATCAGTGAATGAATGGATTTCACAATTACCTTTTTGTGCGCCGCGGCGCTTTGCGATCCGTTAATTGATTGATTTGTTTTAAACGTACGTTCATATTGATGTTTGTGTTTGCCGGATTAAATGCAGATGTGATTTATAATTTTTTCCGGCCTTTTTTATTGGTCCACTGCGGGACCGGTTCTCTCATAGTGATAGAAATTTAGGCCATAGTCATACCACGCTGGCCGATTGCGGATTGGTAGACTTCACACATTTCAGGAAATATTATATACTTTATAGCATTTCTAAGGTGTGGAGGTTTCGTCAAGATATTTTTCTTCACCGTTATAGCGAATGATATTTAAATTTTTTAGTTATAAAACGCACGTAACATTTTGCCAAGACCGAACCCAGATCTCCCGGAGTGGAAACCTCAATATAGGGACTAGGCTGTCACTGTTATAATTGTCAGTTAATTTTGTAATGTTGCATACAGTTTTAATATTATAAAATTAATTACTATAATTAAATTACCGGACCACGAATTTTAAGGTTTTGATATCTGGGTCCATATCTAACGCTTTTCTTCTAGCAGGGAAGACTGAACCTACATTAATACATATCGTCACGCCAGGTCCCTTGCGGGGTAGGCAGAAAGCAGCGAGTGCCAAATATCCCAGTCCTTACAAACCTGCTGTGCTTCATGTCATTCTTTATTATCCATTGTTCGTAATACATGGTAGATAGAAAGCATTGTAATTCAGCTTTTACGTTTATTTTAAAAATAATGCTCATGATAACAACAAAAAAACTCATTTTGTTCTGTTGTTCTCAATGTACGCTCGTTTCAATTGTCATTTATATCATTCATTCATCATTCATCCAGATATTATGAGGCCAGTCACAAGCGGATTGCGTTTTGTTCCATCCACTTTGTGTTATTAAAAAAAATTGTAACTAACGGATATTACTCGTATTTAAAATATAAATGTTACAATGCTTTCAGAGTTTGATTTTTGAAAAATATATTCATTTACATTTCAACCATGATTATTGTTATACCATCACGCCAGATGTTTAAAAGGATAGGCAGAGTCAGAAGAGAAAAGCCTTCGAATCCGAGATATGAGTATACCGGCGTGGTGGGTTCGATTCCCAACTGCAATAATTTATGAGTTTCTGTATTTGTTTTGTCTGGTGGTAAAATAATCTACTTCTAATTTATGTATGTATGTTTATCAACTGTTCAGTTATTTCAGCACAGGTTCTGTCCACTTTGGGATCCGTTGGCATCTGTCAGATACCGCTAGATATTTGCTACAAGCAAACCTCTTTGAAACGAATATGGCGTACGCCTTAAAATATTGTATCTTATATCCATACATAGTGTATGACATTTAAATAAGTTTAAGTACATACAAAGCCAATATGAATACACTGAGTCATTGCTGGGCTGAACAGCTTTACATTGGTTATTTTGTCAATGAATTAAAACAGAGAAAAAAACATTAAACCGTCTTGATTGGTCATTTGTAAAGAGGTTTTATCGGAAGGTTGTATTTGACCAATGGAGTGAAAGATCAAATTGTCTTACAAAAGAGGCTTTAGGAGGTCAACTACTGTTGCTAAAAGAACCTGATTTAAACACGTTGCTTAAATAACAACATTTAAAGCTGTATATTTCAACACTAATGGTATTATTATGTATTACATACGGACCGTTATTCGTAAATTATCAATTAATTAAATGATTCTGTAAGACTTTTGTACTTATCAATATCTATATTAATTCATACAATAAACTTTTATTCCTTTATTAATATATGCTTAACACACTATATTCCAACATAATTCGTTATGTTTTTGAGGCTTTTTCGCTTTCTCTATATAAATTGTAACACTGTCCAATCTCACACTCCTCCGTGCACCTAATAATCTTAAAATCTCTGTTTTGTAGATTATTATTATTATCTAGATGAATATTTAAATCGGATAAAATTATTGTATTCACAAGCTCTATAAAGCTTAAATGAAAACTGTTAAACTTAAATGATATAAAAACGAAATATCTTTTATAACCGCTCGTGCTTTTAAGAAATGTTCCTTTTTTGGGTATAGAATCGATTTAATGATTCACTTTCGTTTCGTCCGATGATCGTTAAGATGTTCCCGACTCCCAAACCCGTTTACCAGAGCACCTGTCGGTTAGCTCTCCTAAAATCAAAATAAAACAACATTCAAAATAACGCCTTGAAATTGTTTTCGATTACAGTTGAGAAATAAGGATCTTTTCAATCAATTTTATAAACAAAAATTATTTCACTGCTATACCTGTTGGTTGTTGCTAATTGTTGTACGTGTTTTCAATATGCTAAAAATATCTATGCAATCTTTTTCTTTCGAACTTCACACTGAAATAGAAGCATTTGCGCAGTTGCTTTTTTCTTTCCACAGCTTATTAAGAAGAAGATTATTATTAAGAAGAAGAAGAAGTTATTGCTCTTCACATTAAAATCCCAACATGCATTCTATGCAACAGAACACGGAGCAAGAACGTTCGTTTCAAAAACATACATAAATACTACTTTTACATGCTTTGTTTTGTCAATTGACGACACCGGTAGCATCCGTTAACAGACAATTTAAACCACCATCAATTCAAACCAGTTCCCGCTTCGCATCTGCTCCAAAATGCATCCGAATGCATCTTACCATTACTGTATAGTGCATACTTATCTCTTCTCTTATATATATAAAAATCCCGTATCACGATGTTCGTTTGCGATAATCTCCGAAACCACTGAACCGATTAGAATAAAATTTTGTACATATCTATTATTTGATCCAACTTAAAACATAGGATAGTTTTTATAAAATAAATAAATAATAAATGTCAATTTTCAATAAATTTTTACTTAAAATCAATTTCTGAACGCACGTTAATATATGATTTGACATAATGTAACCACGGCAACGCGTGGTGAGTTCTATATATATTTCTTTTATGTATGTATTATGATCCCAAAAAAATACCATAAATACCATATGTGGAAAAAATAGGCCTTATTAAATCTTTCTTTACGAGACAATTGGAATTCGGGGCGAGCGAGTTCGTCAGGGACGAAATTATCAACGGCACGATCTCTGGAGAGATATACTGTTGAACCCAAACTGGACCCTATTTGGACGACGCTTAAAACGCACGTGTGCTTCACACTTTGCTTCCATTTGCTCGCTTATGGCTACATTGCCAAACATTTTTAAGCCTTATGCTGTATTGAGACGAATGAGAATACTATGAGGCGATCGTGGTACGTGTCGTTATTGATACAGGATTATGGTTGTGGACGAAGAGTATTACGTTCTTTTACAATATGCGAACGTGTAGCTTTCTAATATGGTTCTATTTGGAGTTGGTATGCAAGATTGTCGCTTAAGCCGTTTTGTATCTGCGCTTGGGTCTGGTATGGCGCGCAAGCGGCGGCGTCAATGTGTCTGAGGAACTTATTAGTTCATTTTACGACTGTCGGCAACCGTTTGCTGATTATCAACACATACACAAGCTTGCACACATCGATATTTTATATAATAGCAGCAGTCGAAGCCACAACACGCTGGAAGCATACCAATTGACACAAAATGTGACCAGAAATATAATGAAATTATCAAAACAATTATTTCCGGATCAAGTACCTTACCTATATACTATGTGCACAGGTAGCAATACAAATGGAACCAAAGTTACCTTGTATTTCCACAATGGAAATTGCCTTTAAAGTTTTATAAATATGAATTTAAAACATATAAATACCACGTAAGATAAGAAAATTTTATAAATAATTTCAATATCCAACAAGGTATTAAATAGCACCTGCCTAGAATTATTTAAAAATGTACCTATCACTATCAAAGAAGACAAATCGGTGTTGGTACAGAAAGTAAACACAACATGAACTTGTCGAGTACCTATCACGTTGCGTCATCATATCAACATTACGACTATGCATGCCGTTGCAAAAACTAGTCCTGACTAGCTATAGGAAAATTCTCAACCACCATGATGTCATGGCATATTCAATTACAGTGTAGTGAACAATGTAAGCTTATGACCTTGCCTGTCAATGGTCACGTCAAATGACTTTTATATTATTGATTAATAACTGATCGTGTAGCGCGCAAGAAATGTAGATTAAATACTATTAAATACATTAAATACTATTAGAACTATTAATGAGATTTGTATGTTATGAAAGTTGCTACTTTCATGAATGAACACGATGCACTTCGCCATAAAACTTACATAATCCCATTATATTTGATGAAACAAGAGAAAATTCGGTTTTCAAATTTTCAAAAACCAATTAAATTTAGAATTTTATTTTGATACCGACATTATTGTCGTTGCTTTTGTTTGTTTTTTGATCAACTTTTACTGAGTGTTCGTCATCTTTTTTGCGTTCAAATTCTTTATTTGGTAAGCTTAAAGTTATGTGGTTTATATTAATTACTTGATAATTTTAAAGAAAGTTAGAACGTGATGTAAAATGTAACAGAGCCGACAATCTGGTGGCGGAGAGTAGTCGCCTGGTGGGGCCTCATATTAGCATGGATTAATTCCAATCAAGTGTATTTGGTCCGCAGTCGAATGAGCGGTGCCGGTTTCGAGATCCGATATTTATATTCTAGCAACGTCAGAGTAAAGTTCGATGGTACCTACTGTTGACACGTTACTTTATATATGCTTCGTTCCAGAAACGACTTTGAAGCATAATCATAATTATTATCAAGGAAGGTCCTTAATAGCGCGCACCAAGTGTTAAAATATCTCTTTTCTTACAGATCGGATCGTATTTCTTCAACATTCATTACACTTTTCATACATATAAGCTGTTTTCGGAGACTTCGGACTCCTCATTAGCTAGTATCTGATTTATCTTTATGTATAACTAGCTGTTATCCCCTTAGCTAGCTTAGTCTGCGTAGTCAAAAGAATGTGTTTTATTGACACGTGACATCGTTATTGCACTCGTAACGCCATCTATAGCGCTTATGGGATTAAATACAAGTTTTTCCGTGGAAATGTGGTACTTTCATGCCAAAACATGTAGTCTATATCACTCTTCCAAGTTGTATCTAGGTATATAGATATCGAATATCAAAACGCTCCGTTGCTCCGTTTTGGCCTGACAGAAAGAGAAACAAATAGACTTTTGCATATCCAATATTATTATGGATTATTTAATATATATTATAAGCCTATAATATATCTCGTTTGTCTACCTAAATTCTGTTTCACAGTTGTGCAATTCGGGTTAGCGTGCGGTAAGAGTTGGGCGTGCTCCAAGGGGCTCTAAAACTGTGGTCCCGGGCCAAGAACATCGCAGCTAACTGATAAGGAGCTCAAATGTTCGCCAGCGGTGCCAAGGGCATCTACATCTTGATAGGGTGCTATAAATTCATTGTACATTAGGTACAATATGCATATTGCGATCTGTAAAGTAAAAAAGTGAACTGGCTCGCTCACATTTAAAATATGTAAACATTCAATTCTTAATTATTTTATAACTATTTCTTAAAATAATTCCTTCATATAAAGAACTGCCATTCTAAAGTATTCATCATTACATATTGACAAGGGCATCACATATTAAACCCTCTCGTGACTGCTGACCTGCATGTTGGCTAATATCTTCAAATAAACAAAAAGAATGTAATATAACTCATTTAAGCGAGGAAAATCTAGCATGTTTTCCGGTACCTGTGTGATTAATCATAAATATGATACCTAGAAATCGTAAGCAAAATTACCGGGAAATAAGAATACGTTCAAGTCAGGTGATGTATAATAAGGATACTCTTCATTGCTAATGTTTTACCCTAAATGCATACCGATTACAAAAATCAAAGTAGCTAAGTGGGTGGCTAGGTTTTCGCATATCTCAGTAGGTACCTAGTTTTAATTTTTTACAGTATAAATATGATCGCCCGAAATAAGGTAAAGCAGGAGGTACCTTCGGCTAAGTAGCGGATTAAGAGTGGCTCTCTGGATAATATTTAACATTAAGATAAGATTCATACGACATAACATGGGCCCAATTTTTTTATCGCTCTTATTTTTTTTAACAATGATGGGAAATTACAGTTTTCTCCAAGGTAGTAATTATTTATAATAATTACAAATAATAACGCACCAAAATCTTGAATGTTATAAAATATGTACGCAGGGAGTTTGATCGCTGTTTTCACGGTCGCCGGACGCGAGGCAGGCGCGGCAGGCGGCCGTCGCTCAAACAAAAAATAAACAACTTTCCTCGAAACGGCGATGGCGCTAAGTTGCCCGCCAGTCGAGGAACGTCGTAACTGCCTCGGCGGAGCGTAAAGCTTCGCTCTTTTTATCAACGAGAAATGGTAAGCCGAAATAACTTGTTGATGTGCGCTGCGGCGACGCGGGTGTGAGAGGAGGCGCGCGGGCAGCGCGGGGGCTAGCGCCGCTGAGCGACGGCCTGTCTACGGCGGCGAGCCGGCGACACCCTGTCTGCCACGGACGGCGATGTTGCCGCTTCGTGCGCATTCTTACCGCCCGCGCCCCCCGTCTCCCAGCCTACAAGCTCGAGAACCGCCCGCGCGCACTGCTCGGCAACGTCGCATGCAAACTTGTTTCGTAAACGGATGTGGCAGCGACCGAGGCAGGGCACAATGTCTATCTTTTTCTTTCGTACGCCATCATATGTGCATGAGCGTGATAGAAATGGTGGCGCTACGTGCTATCGGCTCCCACTTGCGGCATTTTTTCACGCCGAGAATGAGGCGAGATTAATGTCTTAAGGTGTGTTTACAATGATAATACGTTTAATGTAAGAAAATTTAAAGTTATTTCTGAAACATGTATATTATCTAAGTTAATGAAGTTATTGTACAACCCTAATTATGTGTATGTGTTATTAATGTGTAATAGTTTACAATTTAAAGAAGAATAAATATTTGCATATTTTTAGAAAGAAATATATGCGTGTGATTAAAACAGTTAATACATAGGAATTGTACTGCTGTGTTGTGTTAAGAATTGCATTATAGAAATTTTCATATTTTTACTTACAAAAAGCTATTTATTGATAAATAAAAAAGCACGTCACAGTCTCCTATAAATTTAATATGACGGAGAAAAAAGTTAACGGACAATAATTCAAGAAAATATTTATATCTATAATCTAAATGTGATAAATATTAAATGATATCAATGATATTCACCAGTTCAAACATAGTCTTACGGACATACGCGGCCTGCGTCGCGCGCTCACGTCGGGCGGGCGGTACGCGTTGCGCCGCGCCGCCAACATCCGCGCGCCACAGTCAGTCCGGCGCCGACACTCGCCACGCGCACACGTTCATAAAATATGGCCGCCGCCCACACGCACTCGGCCCCCGCACCCGCGTCCTCGCCCGCCGATCGCCGCTCAGAGGGCCGAGCGGGATCCCGGCGCATCTTTCCACCACAGTTCAAACTTCAGGTGCTCGATGCATACAGACGCGACGCACAATGTCGCGGGAACCAGCGTGCCACGGCCAGGAAATTCGGCATCCACCGCCGTCAAATTCAGAAGTGGCTTCAGGCCGAACCGGCATTGCGAGCGGCTCTCCTCAGAAGAGCTCCTCAACCCGCGCCTTCACCGCCGCCTTACTCCGTCGGCTCCCCGGAGAGTGCCCGTCTACCCTCGCCGCCGCCGGCGGCTCTACCGACAGTGTCAGCAGTACAAATTCCCACACCCGTGCCGATGTCGATCCCCGTGCCACCGACGACCTCCGAACCCATCGACTTGTCAGTGAGACGCTTATCGCCGCCGCCCGCGCCGTTCCCGTCCTATTCAATTACGACGTCGGAGCTGCCGCGAAAGCCTTTTAAACTGTTCAGACCGTATCTGATGGACGAGGAGGAGGAGCGGCGGCCGGCCGTGGCGTCGCTGCCGGTGGCGAGCGGCGAGCACGTGTCCGCCTTCGTGCCGGTGGGCGGCTCGACGGGCTGCGCGCTGGCCGCGTGCCCGGCGCCCCGCTGGTGCTCTCCGATGTCCTCGTTCTCGGCACCGCTCAGATGAGGGCGCGCCGCCGAGCTCCGGTCCTTCCGCCGTTGTGATCTAGTCGCCGTCGAGCCCCCGGCGCCGCCGGGAGCATAGCCCTCCAACTCCGTGCCTTATTGTACACTGTACACGTAGTAGTGCATTAAGCCGTCGTCTCGAGACGATTGCCTATTTTTGAGTATAAATATAAAATAAGTATTTTTATAAGTAGGGTTTATGAAGCGTACCTACATTTATGAAGATTGATTATATTATAACAATATTATTATATGTATAATAAAGAGAGTTGTTTACTAAGTTGCATTTTGATTCGTGGCTAGCGCCACGCGCGTGTCGCCGAGGGCAGGTAGCGCCGCCGGCGCCAACGTGCGCGCTACCTGTTACAGTTACCTGTTGTAATGTAACCCCACTCCCAGACCCTGGCATCCGTTCGATCGTATTTTTAATTCGATATATAATTTGACTGGCCTCGTGGTCGTGTAGTTAGAGACCCTGACTGCATGATGCAGTTTTACATCATCCACCCAGGACAAACGCTTGTGTGATGAACACATTTGTTTGTTCTGTGTCTGGGCGTATCAAAAATATCTATATAAGTACTATATCGTATGTATATATGTATCTTTATCAGTTGTCCGGTCACCATAACAGGCATTAAATTGCCTAATTTGGGATCAGACAGCCGTGTGAGGAATTGACCCCAGTTATTTATTTATTTAATATCCATTCAAGCAAAATGCTATTGCATTGTTTGAGTACCGCAAAAAATATTACATATTTTTAATCTTTTTATTTAAGTCTGAACAAAAGATATCAAGGAATTTATGCGTATTCTGTAATCATATTTTATAATCCGAGAGCCAGACAGCCAGACTTAATAATTTATCACTAATTATAGATGGAAGAGTTTAATTATCTGGAGTAATTTTTTTTAAGTCTAAGATGTTTAATTTTTACAATAATTAGTATTCCAAATCTAAGGACCTATCTATTACACAAAGCAGTGTCCCCGTTTAGTTTAGCATAAATAAAAAACTAACAGTTTTATTTATAAGTAAACACTACATTCTCCTTGAGTTCTTTTGCCAGTTTGTGCATTTGTTTTGAAAAGTAAAAATTTGTTGAAAATTTCTATTGTTCACATCCACAAAACCTTCATTACGCAATATGCGTAATGTAAAAATAATGTGCATACATTTTCAGAATTTAAAATACATAAAGAAGTTAAAGAAATTATGTATCTTACGAATGATAATGATGGCTTACAGAATTATAAGAGTATTTATCAAAAGTAAAAATCATTTATAAATATAAATAACGACAATAATATTGATGTAATGCGATTCTAAAACCTTTTAACATAAATATGTAGGACTGTAGGTGCAACGTGCAGGAAATTGCGTATCGCGCCCCCAAAGTAACCGCAGAGTTCGTCATCCTTACTGATAAACAAATCTACGCATGACATGATAATTAACTGTTTGATGAACAAGTAAATCAATGCTTTTATATTACTCGTAATTTTTACTTCTTACCGACTTAAATACCGAGAAATTCTAAGAAATTTTATAGTAAGGAATGCACTGGCAGAAAATAAGGGAGGCTATGTCTAGCAGGGGACTTCTAAAGACTGGTGGTTGGATGGATAAACGAATTACACAATATTACGTAAAAAA
Source organism: Aspitha aspitha aspitha (assembly GCA_018246895.1). Taxonomy (NCBI): domain Eukaryota; kingdom Metazoa; phylum Arthropoda; class Insecta; order Lepidoptera; family Hesperiidae; genus Aspitha; species Aspitha aspitha. The sequence continues at coordinate 15,218 of DWGJ01000791.1, read as the reverse complement.
TTCTTGGACTCGGGTAACTGGGTATGTTTTTTGAGAGAAATAAATGTTAGTACTCGTACATATACACAATTCATACCACACGAGATACGATTATTCGACAAAATAAATTCAAATAATAAGAACAATGACTTGTAGATTGTAGCTCGGTGATAAGATTTAATCAAACTGTCACAAAATTTTTAGTATTAGAATACTAAAAAATAGCCTTTATCCAAATTAATCATGTTTCAAATTCAAATCACTGTATGGAAATAAATTTTGAGTGCATAAATACTGTCTGTTATTTGAAAACAATGGATGTGTAAATTGTGTGTCGATGTCGACTAATTAACGTACCGATTAGTTAAACGTATTTCTTGTCGGTTAAGGTAAGGCATGCAGTCCTTGTAATGACCAATCGTTCTAATAAAGTATTATCATTAAAAAGAACTTTATTGTGATGTTTTAGAGATGAATTTACTTCGAACCATCATGAGAACGTAAGAAAATGTACTAGCACCTAACATACCGATTGCTATTGTCATAATAAATACGTATAATGAAACTGAAACTGTTTAATTTCTAAGAACTACGCTATTGTATCTCTTCTATGAATTTAGCATCGCGCCTTTTTGCATACACATACACTGTATCCGATATTCAGGAATAACTAAGGCTACATTCGCGACTAACTTTCGTCTACAAGCTTGCGTCGCCACATTCCTAAGTGTGTTACCATATCCATCGAGTAATTTTTAAATACAAAGCAGACCATTTCTTTTTTTAAAAAATAGGTAAGAGAGTAATAATCCTTATGTACCATTTTCCATTGCTCCCCGCAGATCGAAACGCTGATTTGTTTTGCAGCTGAAATGTGCGTGTAATGTTTATCGCAGCTGAAACCTGCAGTCGCGTAAAGTGAAACCGCTATAAAACATATTTCATGTTCTTGCACGTGCTTACAGTGTAGCGGGCTAGCGGGGCGGAGCTCCCTGGCGCTGGCGACGCGCTGTCTGCCGCGCGATCTACACTCTGCACATTGTTTACTCAGCTATTCCCATGCTTGATTGATATTCGTGAACGTCAATTGACTGTTTTAATAATGATCCGATATAATCTGTGTACATTTTCCGAACAATGATCTTTTTAATGACGATGAATCTTTTTGATTCTATGTGTTAATATTAAATATTTTAAGAATTTTCAATGTAGTTAGGTATTATTGATTTATATACACATAACACACTATTCACTTTATTGAAGAGTAAGCTCTGAAGGGCGACAATTAGCAGTAATTGTCATTTGTATTTGCGTGCTTAAGTCCTTCAGCGTGTAAATTATTCCTGTAGTTGAGTTGAATGCCTTTCTATTAAGTATTTTATATTACAGTTTGCTACATAATTTTAAGCCACATACAACTGTTTAAAATTAATTCGATTATTGTTTAACTATTCTTGAATATTAAAACTAATAATTCTTATCAGACATATACGTATATGTAGTTTTATAGAGACTTATAAGAGTAGATATAGTAAATGTTGATAGAATTATATTTTTTATAGATATATTTAAATATATATAAGAGATGTATATTTGTCAGTGTAGAGCTTTGGAGTGTTGCAAGTACTCGTAGTGTCGTAGGTAGCATGTGTGTTCGCTGCATCGCAGATGCTCGATATTTACGAGTTACGACTCTCCGCCGGACGACTGTGATGGCCCATAAAGCCGGGTTATAGGCGTAGCAATGACGGTGACGCTAACCGTATTTTTGGCACATGCAACGGAACAATATTCCGTTATGGATTATTTAAAACAGGAGCCAGTCGCCATTATGTGTTTCAGTTACAGTTTCAGCTGGTGCAGGGATCCTACGCAATGTACAAAATATACGCTCACTTATCTGAAAACTAAACTAAAACTTTATTGAAAACGCTATTTTACTCAGATAACAACTGCTCTACAGGAGTTTGAATTTATGACAATAATAAAAATAATTGGGAACATTTCACACACGGCTATCTTTAAAGGCTTTGACAATGCTTTCTGAAAACGTTTTAAAATAGACGAATATAAATAAACAAATGATTCTCGAGTTAAAGTAACACTTGTCTATGGCATGACGGGTTACCTGAGAGAACAAAGAAGTATTAAGTTAGACGGGCCCTTCAAACAGCTTTGTTTTCACTGGGCAAACAGGGCATAATTAACCGCGGTGCCTTTGTTATGTCCCATATATCTCGACACTAACTAGTTCTTTGTAGAAAATTGTTTTATTTTCATAAATGTCATGATTAGGTAAGCAGGTTAATTTGATCTATGGGTTACTAAGTTCGGACTGAGGTCTTTGTTCTATAAGTATAGTAGGTATTACAAAAACATTCATTATAGTGTCTGTTTTTAAGTGTTAACACTTGCAGGTTGATTAACACTTTACAGATATAACATTTAGAAACAATGGTTATTAGCGCAGACTAAATTTGAATTTTAGATACAGTACCTTAGGGGTCGAAATACTTCGAGATTCTACTAATAAAAGGATAAAGGATATGTCACATCTTAATGAGTTTCATATTTTAAAAGCGCGGGCAGAAAAGAAATTCGTACGATAAATGCCTTTTTCATTTCGAGGAAATATTAATATAACAGTAACTTGTTATGAGCAAGGTACATTTGGTGAATAACTGAAAGATAAATGTAACATACAGTTTAGGGTGGGGCTGTGTACGAGATTATTATAAAGGATACACATTAATTGTGTATTCTTGCGAAATTGGCAGTCATTACATTATTCTTACGGAACTAAAACACGAGGCCGAAATTGTATAAAAATAAAGTGGATAGAAATATTTTGAGAGCGCTCGAGTTTTTATTTAAAAGCTTCATATTGTTCCTAATACTGATCTGTAAACATTTTTTATGTATTGAGAAGGTCTTGAATATGCAAATCAATATTTAGCGAGGCGCGTTAGTTACGGCTACGAATTGAATGTAATGAACCTCTTAAGGATAGTCTAGTCGGCATGTCACATAACAACTATAGGTTAGTTACTTTTCAGTTTTGGAATACCTATTCTTAACTAGATATCAGGCAAAATAACTATCCATCAAGTAACTATGAATCAATGAAGAACGCGAACTATGTATTAGTGTTGGCACATTTGTAGCTCAACAATTTGGTAGTGAGATCCTAGAGAAAACAAATTTCAAAATCCCCTTTTACCGTCAACGACTTCACTTCACTCAACTTCACTTCACAAATCTACCTAATACTTTCTAATGTATGTTTATTTTGAATTTTTTTGGTTTAGTTGTGTATTCTATATTGCCTACTTAATGACTAAAATAAGACGTAAGTTTGTAACTATGTATATATGAAACGAAGTAATTTTTCCTCATAATCTTAAATCATAAGCTGTAACTAATTAAACTACACAACTATAACTAATTAAGTACCTACTGTATTATAACTAATTAATTAATACAGTTGTATTTCATTCATTTAATATTGTAGATCTCTTCGTGAAGTCTTAATATAAAAAAATGTTTTTAATTAGCTTAAGATGCAAAATTATTCATAATACTCAGAAAGCTAAGCAATATTCTCTGTCAGGTTTCACATTTCTGTTTAAGTAGGTATCTGTTCTCGTAGGTAATCTGATATCATTTGAACATCGGTTTCCAGCTAAGTAATCTCTAAGGGAATTAAATTGTTTGAACTGTCCGCCCTTCATCTCTGTAGGTCTGTATGTACCTACATAAAAGAGTACTTACTTGTGACCTCTTCACGAAGCTGACAACAAAAATTTCTTACTACCTATGTAGATTATGGCTTAAGGGTTTCTCTTTCCGACCACTGAGAGATTGATTATGGGTTGATGAAAGAATATCACAACATTTAAAATTTTCTTCCGAAATCCAATCAATCAAAGTGATTAGCATTATTTAGTGCATCCGTTGGCAATAGGATTATTAATAGAGCAACCTTTAAGCCACCGCAACGATGAGCTGAACTTCAAAATAAATCAGCTCGGTGTCATTTTGTATTACACAAATAGCTCAAGTCACAAGACAGACGCAGCGGCGGCAGCGGGCGCAGCCGGCGGTGGCCTGCGGCGCGGCGGCGGCGTGACGCGCGCCCCTCCGCGCCGCTCGCGGCTCGGCCAGCGCCCGCGCGATGCCGCGATGGCCGCTCCGCTTGGCGCCAAACGCCGCGCGTTATTTCCGACGACATTACTCACGCTAGCTTGGACTAATTATAATATGCTGCAAGCATCACGTCACTGACCGCTCGCATATCTCGCCACCAAATAAGCTTTCATAACATGAAATTTGCGTTAGCATTTTGGTTATCGTCGTACGAAAATAAGTAATATCTATATTTTGTTCGGGGTTCCGATTAATAATGATGATGATCCGGTGCCCAGTATGGCCAGTATGTTATATTGATATAGTTGGTAGTGGTCATTCGGCGGGTCGGTGAGATCAGAGAGGTGTCGGCGCCGTTGAAGCGATCTGTAAACATGACTGCGTAGCGGGCGGCGTAACGCAATCAGCGCGCCCTCTGACACCGGCCCCGATGCTTGAACCGATAGTGCTTCTACCGCACTCAGCTATTTGCGTCGTACGATAATAAGTTAAAGTTCTGACATGACTTAATTGAAATAATAAGCATTTTTATGTTAATTTGAGTTGTCTACAATAAGATGGCATAAAAAGTCATTATATGTATTTATAAATATGATAATAAATGCTTCAGGTAACTAACTAGCTTTCGACGACTACTGGTAATGTTTCCGTCTTTCAGCGCTCCGCTGGCGCGGACTTTTTGTAGTATTTTTGGAGATCTACAATTTTCTTCTACATTACTTTAGTGTATCTCTGCTGGTTTACGCACCGTACGCAAGGAAAGCTCTCAAAGCAGAAATATTTTCCCCGTTTCTGCAACATTCGTCATTGCTGCTCCACTCCTATTAGTCATAGCGTGATGTAATATAGCCTATAGCCTTCCTCGATAGATGGACTATCCAACACAAAAGTAGTTGACAATTCGATTCGGTAGTTCCTGAGATTAGCGCGTTCAAACTAACAAACAAACAAACTCTTCAACTTTATAATATTAGTACAGAAGTATAAATGAGATATCCTGAGATGCCCCAGGTTTGGTCGATTATTTGCTCACAAATTTTCAGTCAACATTATGTAAATCCTAATGAGGTGTGTTCAAGTTGAACTCATAATTTAGAAAGAATCCTGAATTTGCAATTTTTTTGCTAAAAATTTTTTAAATGTATTCGACAGACTGGAGTGGCCGTCATCGTATGTACTTTATGGAATGAGATTAAGTTTTTCATTTAAACTCTGCTTTACCAGTCAAATTGAATAGAGTCACGGGCGACGTCTAACCTTCGTACCAAGGGTCACTTTACAATTTTTCAAGAACGACGACCGACCATGACGTAACTATTAGCAGTGCCAACGAAAGTGAGCTGTCATTCCACCAGGCTTGATAATTTTTAGTAAAGAAATTTGTTCGCACCTTTGTTGCACACGCACCAACAGTTGCCAAGACAAAAATAACGTTATTTATCACCTCGTCTCCTTTCGTTTCGAGGCGGAGTTACATTTTAAAAAAGCTAAATGTATTGTAATTATTCTCGGTATCGTGGAAAATTATTTTATTATATATTATTACAGGTATTTAACAATGTCGCTAATGATAATTTGATAATCATATATGTTCATTTCAGAAGAGTAATTTATTGTGGACAGTTTCAGTGTCTTATTTAGGTATGACGAACAAACATGACGCAAACACAGCTACTGCCAAAGCAAGCACGAGTCATACGACCAGTTGGCTAAAGTATGTCGTAAGTATACAAATTTAATAGGCATAAAATAATTTTGCATATCACCTTAAATATATAATTTTCAAAAAAACTTTTATTGATTAATTTCTTATTAATCAAGTTATTAACAATGTTTATGAAGAAAGTAAGAAGGTTTTCAGTAATGAAAATCTGCTCTCACCAAGTAGCTAGGATCTTTGCAGCACAATTAAACTGTATGTATTTTTATTAATAAAAACATTGCAATAAGCAGTTGCACAGCGAACATTAGGGAATAGACGAGGCCAAATTGTGGTAAGCGAGTGTTATAATATGCGTATCAAGTTTCCATGCGGTTTTGGCGGCTGCGAGCCGAGTGCGGACCACCCGGGAGACAACGTAATGAATGTCATAAATAATTGTGGCGCAACGGGGATCATCATCGCCGCACTGAAACTGATAAGCTACTGGTAGGATAAGATTAAACAACAAACAATCTGTTTAGTTTGAATTTTGAATAATCCCCCGGTTTAACGTAAACGTGATAAAAGGTTATTCATATAATAGCTTTTTCATCTAATTTTATCTTTAAAGATAATGTACCTATATACCACCAATTACGTAGTTTTTATGATTTTCTTAAATACTAACTTATTTTTATTTTAGCAATCAAGTTATTTTCAACAGGTCATTTTCAATCGAGATTTCGGCTATAGCCTTGCCAATGTGTTTGTTATGTTAATTTAGTAGCAGTCAGACGCTTTTTTAAAGTTACAATACAATTTCTTTATAAATAACGATTTCGGATGTGAAAATATGCCTGCAGATACTTTATATTAACTTGCCACCATTACCTATCAATCGTTGTGCTTGAATAAATTTATCTAGTATCTAGTCATAGTGAAATAGCCGGATTCTATTAATTCCTTAATTATGACTAGTTAGCGACGTTTCTTACGACATGTTATATCAATTTGAAATTTTATCAATAATTGCAAAATCCTTAGAAGTAGATGCCCTACTTTCAAACAAAGAGTGACTCAAGCTCTTGCTTGCGTTTGTACGCCTTTTACGTAAACTAGCATGAATAATAAGCAAATTATTATTTAATTACTTGATCGATATAATTAACTTAGTCTGTACAGATTAAACCAACGTTTAAAATCATTACAATATCAACTTAAAAATAGGAAATGTAGGATTGAGATTGTTATAGTAAGCAAGTTTAAAACTTAAAAAAAGTAGTACTTAATAATGATTTTTTATTTGTTTCGTAAGTTTAAAAGCTGTTCAAATTAGCCACTGCACAGATATTGAGTTCCGTTTGTTATTGTTAGTCTTATCAGAATTCGTATCTATGTATAACAAAGTTACATTTCAATGGCGTGATGGTGTAAGCTCTAGGCGTCCCTGATATGACGAGAGCGAATCGTAGAACTTTAATGGGTTGAAGACAAAGTTGATTTATAAATTTATTAGGAAATTATCTTTACTTGTGTATTTTTTTCTCTATCCATAAATATAATTCAACATTAATTTCACATTGACAGTAGTAAACTCGTTAGATTAGATGTCTGTGGCATCGTGCTGAGATTGAGCGACAAGTTGTCTGGCGGGCCAGCGGCGCCTCGCCCGCAGCTGCACCCCGCTTCCCTCCCCCGTCTGATTATATTATAGGCTTGACGCCGGCCTGCCCTGCCCCCGCCCGCCGCGCCGCTCGCCGTTGCGCCCGCGCCATTGCTTCTAAGAAAATGATATACTGATATTCCTACACACACATCGACTCAAATATGGCTCAGCGTTGCGATTGAATTTATCGTGATCTAGGAAAATTAAAATATGTACGGTGTTAATTATAAGGAGAATTTTTGCGTTAAATATATAATATTACATATCAATATTATTTTTTAACCAACATTGACGTAGTTAAGATATTTTTAAATGACTACCTACTACGACGCCAATAGTGTTTTATAAGGTGATTTATTTGTAAATAAAATAGTGGCTTTATTTTGGCTTTCATTTTATTGTTCTGGAATGAAGTTCATTCACAAATTATTTATTCTTCCATCATGCTTAATGTGTACCTATGGGCGTATGTATATTTACTTTGATATCTCAATGCTCCTGAACTCCTGATGACTACTAAGTACTTATCAAATAATATAAAATAAATATAATTGTCTTAATATATTTATTATATTTATCACATAATTTCGTTATGAACCTTTAGTTACGAAAGGCATAACTTATTTAAAAATGGTTGGACGTTATGAACACATCCTAGGTAACAAAGGGTGCCGTTATTTAATGCAATAGAAATAACTTATTACAACTAATTATATTGCTATTGCTACGTAGATATCTGTGTTATGCTATAGGTATTGGTATGAAATCCATGTACAAAGGAAATAGGCGCGCGTGGATCATGAGTGCACAACGCGTAAACAACTATTAGTTGTACACACACAAGCGGATGCGGCCCAATGAACGCGCTCAAAGAATATAAACCTTCTATTTAGGTTGAAATTGATACAATTATAGTCATCTTATCGGAAGGATCATCATCGTTACAGCCTTTTTATTGCTTCACTGTTCGATACCTCCTTCAAGAATTAAAACTATCAAAGACGGCCGATTCCCGAAACTTATGACAAATCGAAAATCAAATAACAACGTGTTAAATACATAATCTCTTGCCAAGCATCAATTGAATTTCTGAAGTTATAATTGACTAATAAGATTTGTTTCTCTTGTCGGGTCTAGTTCTACATTCATTACAAAAAAGAACTTTTTGAACAATTACTCAAATAATAATATATGTACTTATTATAATCGTAGTAAACAGCAGCCACGTGATTTTCAGTGCATAGTTAAGTAGATATTCATAACTTTAAGCATGGTATCTGAAGTAAATCGTGAATGTATTAAAGATATTACTTATGTAAGAATAAGTAGCCAGTGGCAATGAAAATTGTCTGTTAATTTATTCAATGAAAGCACAATATCCACTTTGTATGTGCTTGCATAAGCATTTTTTTATCTTGAAAATTGTAGCTTTTCTATGATTGAAATAATAAAAATACTTTTGTTAAAGTTAAATCTGTCAATTGTGCTATTTGTTTTAAAAAATGTTATTAATTTCTGGCTACATTCCATGAAATTCACATTCTGATTGTATGTATGCTGTGACGAGAGTTGTTTAGCTCAAGTTGGTGTGCGTAATAATTTATCGGCGAGCGCTGCTTGGCGGTTGGCGGCGGCGGCGCGCGGCCGCTCGGCCGCTGAGCCGGGTCGCACTTTATATGGAGAGTTGTCTAATTCACTGAATAAATTACCTCGGGACCTAGGTTTCTCCTGAATAACTAATGGACATTTAAAGAATTAGCTCAATGCGTGCTGCATCGACACGCTTTCCAACGCCTTACGATCGCCAACATAATTAGTCGGACAGGCGCTGCCGTTTGTCATTGTGGAAATCGGACTGGCATTATTTCTTTGTATGTTGCAATAACATTCACTTTTTTGTTCGTTATTAAACATCATTACATATATTAAACATTGTTTATATTTTCCTTGAACATCAACAATAACTGTCATAGTATTCTGTGAAATGTACCTAGGAGTACCTAGGAGTCGTGCAAAGCTGTGCTTTAAATTTATAAGTACTTATAAATAAATGTACATATGTACCTACATCAATAATATTGTAAGTATTTATTTTATATACTATATATTCTAGTAATATCTAATCGCGTGATTCAGAAACGTTGGATATTGTGCCTTTCACATTTAATAAATATGCATGCCAATCAACTGTGTCATAATCATAATTATAGCAGGATAACGTACACCTGATTGCTTCGCTGGAGTCGGAGAGCTCGGTCGCCAACGGGCTTAGGGAGGTTTGAAAAACGGTCGCCTTTTATTTTTCGCGATTGATTGATCTGTATAAAATATAATACCGAGATCTTTTTAAATATACTGCTATTGCTATATTATATTAATAACAGATTGAACATTGATGATTACGGCATTACCGCGCTTTCTGTCTGTAGCTAGATGAAAGCGTTATGCTAGAGGAAAAACTAAGTTTAATTTGTATATTTAACATTAAAATTAAACACGTATAAGATTGACCAACTAAACATATATCATTGCAGTTTTATATCTGTGTAATTGTGTGTGAATGTATTCTGTGTAAGTATGTTCTGTTAAGTAGGCAGCAACCTACACATTGCCAATACAGCAGCGGATGTTCCGCCACAATTACGTAAATGTAGAGTTCACTTGACACTTGTATATTCCGAACAGTGCTTGGCGATCATTTAAATTGTAGAGAGAAGTGAGCTTAAAAGAGACATATATCTACAACATGGCTTACAATTAGACATAGTAAGTAGTTCTCGATGTAATTAGCAAAAGTTGATGTGAATATCGTGTGAAATCCAAAAAATATTGCTCTCTCACGTAAACAATATGCCATTATATAAGATGAAACAAAATTATCAATGTCCTTTTTGCCGTCTCGCTAGATCCGATCAATGCGGAGTATAAAACAGTCTCGCGTCGTTGATGTTTTTCCTGGCGCATCCTAGAGCTCATTCATTAATGGAGCTGTTTTATGCCCGTAATCTTTTCACCTCTGTGATTCTTTCAAAGATTGACTGATGATTCGTGATCGTTTATTTATGCAGTAGTATCTACTATACTAGGGCAGTAACTTGCAAACAACAGAACCTACCTGATATGGCCAGTTTAGTCTGTCTAATTTCCCATTAGAAATATCTTGTTCTACTGCCCACAGATTTATGCAAGTAATATTGAGCAACTGTGTGCAGGCGTCGTATAATTTAAATATCGAACTTTAAATGTAGTGAAATATGTATCTACTTTACGTGTAACAAAAATCCCCGGATGGACTAATAAATATAGGAATAACAAAAATGTGATACAGAAATAATATTATAATGAAACTTTTATTTACATAATATTTGTAACACTTGTAACACTGAAAAAGTAGCGATTGGCAAATTTACGAAATGGTCTTCTGTTAATTTTACTCATTTGGTTTTGAATAAGTTAGAAGATTATGTACCATAGGCATTTGTACTAACTACCTACATATGTGCACAATAAATAGCAAGATGAGTTCGCAAAATGTTAATCTAACAGTCTTTCGCTCCTATCAATCTATTGAAAATTATGACAGTATATTTATGCTTAGTAATATTTCTAATCGTCATAATTTTAGTACCTACCTAAGTTTCGCGTCATTGACGTGCTATGTTTTTACGTTTATAATAATTTGTGAGCGTATGATGACGCACAACGATAATATACTCGTATATTATGTACTTATATGTACAATGAATTTACGCGTGGAACGTCACAATTTTCTTAACGTAGTCCTCCAACTCAGCATTATTTAAAATGACTATGAAGATTAGAAAATTATTGTATAATTAATTTTTAACAAACAATTCACGCGGATATATTTGTTATAGAAACAGACTCTGCTAGGAAAGTAAATGGCGAAATCCCTTTGCTGACCTAAATCAACTTCGCTGACTGAAGATTGAAGAGCCCAGTAATGCCACGCATAATTGGAACATGAAAGGTTTGAGCTTCTGATGCGATTCACGAAATTAATTTCGTATTGCGTGAACTATGTGCTGCTCTAACGTACTAAGGAAGTAGAGTTTCCACGGAGAGATATTTTGTATATTAGATACGGTTGTAGATATACCGTGGTGAAGAGTAATGTCTCTTTTATCTTTATCTTTAGTTAACATCGGCCAACTGATCTAACACGTAATCTGCGGGGTACCTACAGAGCCGCAGAGCTTGTTACTTGATCAGGTCACCTCCAAAGAGAAGGGCCTTGTATGTTTCCCGCCAAATATTTAGAAAATCACTCCCCCGTGATGTATGATCCCGCCACAAAGCACTTCTCGTAATCTAATAACGTTACCATGACTGAGCTCATTTGTTCAACTTTTCTCCATAAGATTCACTTTTTAGGGGAGGATTCAGCTTAGGTGATCACAAGGAAATTTCAGTTCCCGGCTATCTTCGTGCGACGTACGCGAAAAAAGTCCAGATTACCTTCAGCTTATGCTGGAAAGCATGTACGAGTATAAACCGCGGCCACTTTCAGGTTACATTTAAAATGAAAGTTGGCTACGATGAGTATTGCTACACTTGAGAACTGGTTTGGCACATCTGGACAAGAGAATATTTCCACCCCGTCGAAAACTGCGTATTACTATTAATGTGTATCTTATATAAAAATAATAACCTAATAAATACCTATACATATTCTGTTCTTTTCCAGTATTTCGCATAAAGACGTTTACAGGAGCTATGCGTTTTATATACAACGGACACATAATGTAATCGTTGAAGCTTGATAGTTGAAATAACCGTTAATACTCAGCAAATATTAGACAGGCTTACTAAATCCGCACTGAAAAGGCACCTTAAATTTGTCCTAAGTTTAACATATTAATGATAATTATTACTTATCTTGTATTGAATTACAAATATTGTTGCTTCAATTATTGTCGTACAATTGTAATTATTAATATAATTAATGTTATCTTAATCTCACGTATTAATAAGTGTCAGAAACAAGTTAACAACTACAAATGCCTTTTAATTCAGTTAAGTAGGTAAATCATATTTTAATATTATATTACAAGAGCGTGTTCTCATTAAAGGGCTTTCCGCGGTGGGTGAGCGTCAAGGTGAACCGGCCCGCGCGCCAGCGAGTCTGCCACGACCGCGCGTATCATGTTATAATAGTTACCTCAATATCTCTATGTTATCTGTGTTAGTTGCCCACATCGCATACCAATAACATGCCTACGCACATTGATTTTATGAATCACACGTGACATTCAATCTGGATATATGGATGTACCTACCCTTAATATTATTGAGGAAAAATTTCTGTAACGTATAAATTATCATTTATACAGTTAATTGTTAATCTATCTATTAAATGAATAACTCCAATAACTAAGTTCGTAATAAAAATAGGCTTATAGACCTATTTATTACCTGGCCTAGTGGTCTCTTGGTATAGTGCACCGTGGCCGGAGGTCGTGGGTTCGATTCCCATCCAGGACAAACATTTGTGTAATGAGCACATTTGTTTGTTCACCGTCTGGGTGTAATAAAAAAATCGATACATCACACCGTCACAGTACAATTTCTGCCTTTGGGGTCAGATGACCGCATGTAAAGGTATTGACATTTATGAATTTGTAGAGTTCCGCCAAGACTACATAGTCGTCATTTCTGTCAATATGGCATGCAGCATGTTTCAGAGGCCTACTCATATAACAACCTACACGTTAAAGCAATGCCGCGCTGTGTACTTACCCACTATGTGTTGTGGTTTCACGACAAGTATCGATCTTCACAATAAATCGAAATATACACAAGCATTCTGGTAAAAGTTTCTTATGCTGGGGCTAGTGACTGATTTCTAAATCTACTAGCTGACCCGGCGAACTTCGTACCGCACAAAAATTACAACCTGATGTTCCGATTTTCAAAATATATTTTAGTCTGTATGTTGCCGAGGACTACTAGCTATATAACAAAAAAAGTTTCATTAAAATCCGTCCAGTAGTTTTTGCGTGAAAGCCGGACAACAGACAGACGGTCAAAATTTTCAAAATATTTTTTTTTGGGTTGTGTTACTTGTATGAAGATCCCTAGGGCTAGGGGTTTTTTTTTTTTTTTTAGTTTTTATTCAATGTACAGTATTGAACTCTTGTACAGTTTTATCTATACACACTTTATAAAGCTAGAGAGTTTGTTTGGTTGAACGCCCTAATCTCAGAACTGAATCTGAACTGATTCGAATTGAAAAATTATTTTTGTGTTGAATAGTCCAATTATTGAGGAAGGCTATATAGCATCACGCTATGACTAATAGGGGTGGAGAATAATGACAAATGTTGCAAAAACGGGAAAATATTGATTCCCACGGGGGAGAAGTGGCGAGTACAGCTAGTTATATGTATAAATAAGCTAGATATAGATTGCTTTTTTACCTTTTGTTTTTTGTGCCGTTGTGTGATCTTCACGTAGCGCGGCCCGCCCACGTCAGCCGGCCTACGCGTTGACGTCGAAGCCGCGCTCGTCTTATTGTTAACATCAACGTTGTTCTACGCACACCGATTTCGTGAATCATTAAAAGAAATAATTCAAGAAACGCTTGTTTTTAAGCACGAAGTGACCATGTCCTTAATATAATATTCTTAATTAATTAATATTACCTACGTGAAATAGGCTCAAGGTACGTTTAAATAAAATAAAGTATAATTACAGTTTAAATCAACGTTATCAACTTCATCATAGTTTAAACTTTTCCATATCCAATGAAATATTTTCTTTTATTTAATTTAATGGTACCTACGTTTTTTACCCTTCCTAGTACCTAAATGTCACAGTACCTGTGTTAAAAGCGTTTAATGACGCAATATCGCCTGATATTGAGTGACAGTGCGATCTACATAGATGAAATGAACCTTTCACCTCTTTGTATAAACTGAAGAAAACACTCAACAGCGAAAACATTAAAGGACTTGCTCGTGTTATCGATAAGTACCTTAAGGTCACATACGGGTTCACTCGTTATTGCTGTCAATTATTCCTATCGATGGGTCGTAGGTCCACGGTTGGTGCAAAAACATGAAACAATTACATTAGATGACTCATCAAAGTTTTGCGTGCTACCTCTCCTGTTCTAAGTACATCGCGATAACATTTTTGTACCTGTTGTAGCTAATTGTGTAATAAATATTCACATATAAAAATATGCCTACTTTTATTTAACAAGTTTACTCCATATCGTCACGCCAGGTCCCTAACGGGGTAGGCAGAAAGCAGTTATTCAACAGGTTTACATTTAGTACTAAATCCAGTTAATTGAACTGACGTACTGAGGAGCAGTCGGATGTTACTGTACATATAATCGTCTCATAAAGTATCTTATAAATGTAAGTACGTGGCGGAAAAAAGATACGCCGTAGGTGTTTAGATTTTTATAATTTTCTGAAAGGAAACGAATTCATAGGTAATTAACTAAGATGTCCGATAAATTTAAAATTCGTACCTACAACAAATTACGAACACAGGAAAATCTACTATTAATCTTCACACCACGAGAGGTGATCTGTATCCAGCAGTGGAATAATAAAAGGGTCAAAAAAGAAGAAATTCTACGTAAGGGACAAATTTTATTACATGAAAACTAAAATAAAATGGATTATTAATCACTATTATATAATAGAAATGACAGTAAAATACGTTCTATAACCTCGGCTGTCCAAAACCAAAACCTAGCAAGGGACATTTTTATTCAAAAACGTTTTTCTAAACCAATATTTCCAAATT